>ONZK01000484.1:35822-51979 GCA_900322385.1 Pharnaceum exiguum
GGGGGGGGGGGGGACTGATACACAGAACGAGCATAGCATTATGCAGATGAGCAGATATCAAGGGGTGGTGAAAGGGAAAACACCAAAATGAAGGCAAATGATAAAGCTCAACAGAATAAAGAGACACCCAATGGTGAAAAACGATAAGAGATGGAAGTTAAAAGCTCAGATATCCATCATAAACAAAATAATGTACATCAGTGAACATACGGACATTTGCTTAATCTGGATACATTACATAAATGACTTGTACGTTGGACACACCCGTTCATGAGAAAGGAAAGAAAAAGGCAACTATGGTTTAGACACACAAGGCTACGCATCCATAATCTGCTCAAAAATAAGGACACAAGAAAGTCTGTCACCTTTCGCAATAGTGCAAGTTTTTCAGGGTTAAGAACCCAGTCCTCCGAACCAATCCACTTGTCCAATATCCTGCTTAGGTCTGGATTGCAAAACTTGATCCATCGTCTTGGGGTTACTCCATTAGTTTTATTCTGAAACTTCTCTGGCCACAACTGAAGACACTTACGCATGAGATACTAATCATACCAAAAATTACTACATAGAAATAACCATGTTATATGATAAAATTGCAACGGAAGAGATATCATCAACATTTTGTATTTTTTGTATAAAAAAAAGAACTGTAAGCAATTAGTCCATGTCCACACGCCAATTATTTACCTTATAGAAGTCATTGAAAACTTCATCTTTTACTATTTCGCTATGAATCTCAGCAACCCCATTGACAGCATGACCGCCAACTACACAAAGATTAGCCATCCGAACCATCTTCGGTGGCATTGGAGCCGGCTCTACAGATGCAATTTTCTCCAAACTAACATCTTTTTCTTCGCCTTCCTTCGCATCATCTAACCCTTGTCCATTAGAAACTTCGCTAGGAATTTCCGTTTCTTCAGATTCTTCATTTTCAGCACTTTCACATGTACTCTTTTTCTTGATTAAACTAGCAACAGAACTTGGCAAATCAAAATTCTCCAATATTCTCATCTTGTTCAATTTTTGCGCCAATAATTCAGGATCTTCAGTACCATATTTAGAAACGATGGTGTCAACAAACTGTACAGACAACCAAACTAGATTGGAAAGAAGAACCAGACAAGGTAATAGAAATCGCTAAAAAAGTGATAGATGGTATTACCTCTTCGTCAATTTTCTCAATAATCTCAACATGCCGAGGAAGCAGTTTCTGCATAAGTTCAAAACTCCATTTCTCCAACGCCTCAGGTAGAACAGTGTGGTTTGTGTATGCAACCGTCCTGGGAAAGCACAGTAGATAGAGATACAGCGATAACATCAGAAAGAAAAAAGGATAGCAAAATACCAAAAAATTATTCAAGACCTAGAAGACACATAACAATGTTGACCAAAAAGGCAAAATGTAGAAAGCTTGATAAAAACTGTATATGATTTGTCAATGGAAAGTATGCAGAAGGGAGTGTCAACTATAAGCAGGTTTCAACTTCCACAACAATAGAACAGCAAAAATTCCTACAGACTGAAAGGGAATAAGGCTAAGCCATGCACCAACAGAAATATATTATGGAATTAAAAGTTGTAAGAAGAATGAGGAATAAAGGATATACAAGAAGAGGTTCCATTCACCATGCAGTAATTAGTTATATACTTCCCGGGAAGGCGGGAACCCTTTCAGTAAAAAAATGTCTTTAGATCCGCCTTAAATGATAAATGGGTGGAAGCCTGGAAAGTAATGCCCCCTGGATGCAGTTGCTGGATTTGCATTAGTTCAGATAACGAGAAACAACAAAGGTATTCGCTTCGTCCAAAACAAGATTGTTGAGTGCTTTAAATCAATCTAGTTTGTTCATTATCAAGACAGTCGATTCGAAGCAACCAATTACTACGAGGCTTCTTCCTCCCTGCCACCCCAATTTTTTCCTTTTAAAAAAAATAAAACGAATAAAACAAAAAGGAACAGAGTGACAACGTATAATGAGCAAGTTAACGACCCAAAAGGATGGGAAGTACCTTTGAGTGATATTCCACGCTTTCTTCCAACTAAGTCCTTTCACATCAATCAGTATCCTCAACAGTTCAGGTATACAGAGGGTTGGATGAGTATCATTCATCTGCACAGCCACTTTCTCCGGAAAATCTTCCCACTTAACATTTCCCCCAGACCTCCGCTCAAATCTTGCAACGATATCTTGCAAAGAAGCTGAACATAGGGTGTATTGTTGCTTCAGGCGAAGAATCTTGCCTTCTACAGATTCATCCCCAGGGTATAATACATAACAGATCTGTTCCACAAAGAAGCAGGTTAGTCCAGTATCTCCTGATTCTAAGATTATCCGCAACGGATGGCTGATCCAGCACACACAGAGCAAAGCTGGTGTAAATGAATTGGATAGATACATAATGCACGAGGAGCCCAAAGACCGAAACATGGCATGCTTCCTCCCCAATATTACGCCTTCAACCATCGGCTCTCAGATAACGACAAAGAGAAAATCAACATTGCAACTTTTCTGTCCCAGGAAAGTGAAACTCTGAGAATCAGCCAAGGATAATGGGGGGAACATTTTCTCACATAAAGGGAGCTCAAACTACTGTTTGCAATATTTGTTCCTAAGTTTATGTTGGCGCAGAGTATCTGGTGACATTTTTTTGGAAGGGAAACATTACATGGCATGATGGCAAGAAGGATCATGAAACAAATATTTAGTCACAGTTGTATGTCACAGACAACTGTTCAATACTTAGTTCTACACACACACACACGCACACACACACGCGCGCACACACACACAAAAGAGAGCCTTCAACGAATGCTGACAAATGACTTCAATATAGTCAAGTATAAAAACTCACCTTTCCTGCGTTTTCTTGAGCTTCACTTGCTTTGATATGCTCCCCTGAATTAAAAGCAGACAGGTCGAAATCATCAGCTGGTACTGTTGTGGACCATAATCGAAGATTGATCGTAGATTTGGTTTTATAACCAGGAATCGGAACATCATAGGCAACAGCCTTGATGTCCTCTCCACCGATCCAGTGGCTTCTTCCATCTGATCCAGGAACCACTTTTCCATAAAACTTCACTGGGTAGGAAATATCATTCCTCACGATTTCCCAGGGATTACCATTCTGAATCAGATTTGTTTCAGTTAAACATTTTCTTATGCAAAGTCTAGAATCGTAGCAAAATCAATATTAAGCAGTCATAATACCTCAAGCCAATTCTCAGCAACTTCTTCTTGACCTTCTTTAGTAATCTTTTGCTTAAACAACCCATATCTGTATCTTAGTCCATATCCCCATGCAGGATAATTAAGTGTGGCCAGAGAGTCAAGAAAACAAGAAGCAAGTCGTCCAAGACCTCCATTTCCAAGTGCAGCATCAGGCTCCTGTTATAGAGTCGCAAACAAACAAAAAAAAATCAGTTCCAAGTCCCCAGCAGAAACACCAAGCCATATCAAAGTGAAATCAAACATCATGCCAGATGTTGAAAAGGGAGATTCCTCAAAAGAGAATAAAGAGATAGTGAGTAAGCAAAATCTGTCATTTTACTTTGCACAAGGCAGTATGACACTGGAAATTTTAGTTAAAAAGGTGGATAAAAGTGACATAATAAAAAGCATCTGAAAAAAAGCCATTCAAAAGAACTCCGGAACCACAATCTCAAATTATCACTTCATTGTAATAATCAATAAATGACAAGGTAATTTATAATTAAATTATGTGATCCAAAAGGCTATTTTCTTAATCACCTTACAATCAACTACACATTATTCTACAATGTCAACAACAAAGTAGTAATGCCATAATTTTTAGAGGAAACCCTGACCTGACAAGCCACACTTTCTAGATCATGCCCGAGCTTTTTAAGAGCATCTGCATATTCACCAGTAAGCTCCAAATTCCCGATTGCATTCGTCAGTGCTCTTCCCTGCAGAAACAGGTATATTATAACAATCACTTCTACTTCAACCAGCACAAATTCACATAATATGGCTCAAAATTTAACCTGGAGAAATTCCATGGACAAATAATAAGCTTGCTTGACATTCATCTTTTCGTAATTTTCATAAGTAGCGTTCCAGTTGATGATAAGAGAGTCTCGAACGCTCTGCGCAGTTGCGTAGTAAGCTTTGGGAAGAGATAACCCCTCCGGAGCAAACAGTGGCGTGAATTCTGCATGGTATTTGATGCTTGATGCTATTGATGATGAATCGGGACTGAATGGATTCACCGCCGTGGAAGGTCCTGCAAAATCACCACAATTAGATACAATCAAGTACAGAGATAACAAGAACTCGAACACGTTAGATATGAGCTTAACTACGACCACATACCTCAGTTTCCCTAATCCCTGAGGCCTAGATTCCCACTGTCTCACATAACATTGTTTTTGTATCGTATTTCTGTAAAAAAAATACAAAAGGTCTGTCTTCCTCTTATTTTGTTGTATGCGTTTCATATATGAGACGGGGGTCACTAATGCTTAACACGGGGAGGGGTCCTTAATAACCATCGACGGGGTCATGAATCAATATTTTCCGTCAGCAATACCCCGTCTAATATATGAAGCGGGTTCACCCATAAATAGTACATTATAAAAAGACTTGTTCTTCCAACACTATATCCAAACTAACAATGATGATAATAATAATATTAACAATAATACTAATAATCCTTTAAATTCAGTCAAATACTAAAACAAACACTGAAAGGTCACAATATACAGAAGCACAAAATAGTTTAATTTCGAATTCCGAGAATTTCTTTTTAAAAAAAAAAACAAGAAGATACTAAAAACTACCTACAGCATAAGTGCATAACAATGCAAAATGAGAAACATCCAATTAAACTGACAATGTAAAACTTTTTGATTAGAGATATCAATACCTTGGTGAAGGTCATCAGAGGCAGAGGCAGTTTCCTTAACATTAACATTGTGCTTGTGCTCACTGAGAACGCACGTGACAGTGAGAGGACGGGAAAGGAAACTGGACGTCCTTTTGACGGAGGAAATAAAATGGTGGTGTTTGCCGTTAGTTAATGAGCGTAATTGGATGATTCTAGAAACTGGTGATGATGATGATGATGATATTGTTGAAGGCGGCGTTGGCGTTGACATTGGCATTGTTGCCATCTTGCTTATCTTTCTGTACTTTTATCTGTACTCCTATCTCTCTCCTCCTGCTTATTAATCAATCAGTGTCTGTGAGTGAGTGAGTGAGTGAGTGAGTGAGTGATAGTGAGTGTGGGTGGGTGAAGATATCATGTTTTATGTCTGAATTTAGGAAAGAGTGGTAATGACTTAAATGACTACTAATGACAACAAATGCAAATGATAGATGACGCTGACGGTAGACATTGAGAGAGAGATTGTACTGTGGGTCCCGCGGGAAAAAAAATGAAGATATTTGTGTTCCCAACGTCTTTCTCTATTTTCCTTTTTCTTATTTTGGAGTTCGTTCTAGCCTCTAGGGAAGCGTAGTAGTCACCTGACTGACTCCGTCCGCAATACGCAGGTGCACTGCGAGAGTGTGAGGTGTCATCTTGGGATCAATGTCAAATTGTTCATTGTGGAGTGTGACGACTAGTTGGACTTTGGATTCACGGTTTAGGATGGGCTTGTATGGAATACATTTTACTCTTTTTTTGTAAGGTAAGAAGTGGTAGAAGAAATTAGAAACAACAAGTCTTTAATGTATCTAAGAATTGGAGAATCTGAAGTGTCTCCTTTTGATGCATACTTCTAATTTGCCTTCATGAAGACTATGAGACTAGTAAGAATTCTACCATATTTTGATAGCCAATACATTCCTCTATTTCTTTCGCAGAAAATGTGCTCAATTCGAAACTCCAATAATGCTCTGTGTATCTTATTATGCGGTGATTTCCTTGTTGACAGCTTTGACGGCCATTATGTGATCTCCTTCAACTTTCAATGGTGTGTAAGCCTAGTCGGACTTGGTTAGACATAGAAGAAAGAAAATTCGCATAGAAATTAGCTTTTTTATGAATTGAACTAATAAAATTTATAAGTATCACATGAATTTGTTTGGTGTGACAGTAGAAATTGACGAATCATTACGTTCTCATACTAGAAGATTTCCATGCTAGTGTCATACCTAGACTACGTGAAGTAGTACTTCTCATGCTTACAATATGCTAACCAAGCAAGTCCTATGCTTAATGTGTACTTTCTCTAAAATGAATCATAGCATTAATAAATTTTACAAAACTATATTTGATAAACATTAGATTGAACTAAGATTGAATACAACTATTTTTAAAAGTATTAAACTCATCCGGTTGTTGACAAACTTAAAAGAGAAAATATGAGTGTAGATCTATCCAATTTCGGTGCACCGAGAAAGCTAGCAAGGGAAGGGCTTTTCGAAGCTTATTTCACCCTTATATTATTGGACCTTTTAATTGCTAGAGAAAATATTGCTCCATAAAGTAAGGAGAATAGATCTCATCAAATTAGGTAGGGAATAAACTTCAACTTGTCTTATTTTATTTATACTACATATGTTCTAATTTTTACTTTCACATTAACGCCACACATGAATCAACTTAGGATACTGATTGATGGGGAAACTACTAGGGGAGGAATAATTACAACACTAATGGATAGCTGGAGAAATGATTATTTTTTTTGGATGATAGAGACTTATTGATGAAATGAGACGCATTAGCTCTTTCATTTTGATTTTATTGGATCAATGGAATTATAATATCTGCTGAGATCGATGCTGAGTATTTCTATTTGAGCTTCTTGAGAGGATAGAGTATTAGAGTTAAAGAGGTAGGGAGAGTTAAAGATGAACATGAACAATAGGGAGGGAGATGAGGAATAAATGATGATTGTTAATGGACAATAATGCCCATTAGAAAAACTTATTTTTGGTCTGGTTCATTTCGGGCTTATAAAACTACTCAATGGGCTTGTGAAGAGTAATATCAGAACTTTTACTCTAGGTAAGTCATAATTGGTAAATTTTTTGATACCTTTTCATACCTTCTTGTGCCTTTATAATATCCCATAATGACTTTTATTCCCCTCGGTTTTACAAGTTATAAAACGACAAGTTATGAATTCATTTTAAGGGACCATATATTATTTTTTTGATGTTCAAAGGCTCCCTATTTTAAGAAACGAACTTGTAAAACCGTCTTTGAGAATTCGATTATATTCCACAATATCCATATAACCAGGGACGGAGACAAGGGGGGCCAACAGGGGCCGTGGCCGCTCCCATGGTTCAGAAAACTATATGATTTCTTTAGTAAAACTGATAGGCAGTATACTGCTATAGCTCAGGTGGTAACTGAGTGCAACCAACGTGCCTTAGAGCATCATTCATGGTGAACTAGTTTTAGTTCACTCATCCATTTCTCTCTTACTTTCTCACTCTTCCACCTCACATTCCACTACTATGAACAAATTACTTCATTTCATCCCCTTATTGGTGAACTAAAAAAGTTCACTCACTAATTTTACAATTTATTTTTCTTCACAAGTTAACTCTATCTATTTTATTTTTTATATCAAATATAGGTAGAAAAATATAACAAATTGAATGTCTAAATGTAGGAAATTAAAAATTACAACTGAAAATGATTTTTAATTATTTTTTAAAATAGAAATAACCGCTAAAAATTCCAGCGGCTAAAGTAAGTAAAGTTAGCTCTGTTTCAATCTCATCTGTTGCTTCAAACAATCTTTTCGATTCTTCTAGTTGCGTCATAGACTCTGTGCAAGGGGAAGCTACTTCGTCTTTTGTACCTACAGAAGGTATTTTCTCCTCTCATCTTAAGCCTTAGTTTGGTGCAAACAAGGGTGATAAGCGTCCATGTCCAAGAATTGTGGATAAGGTTCCTTCCAACACCAGCAAGTTTGTGGGTAGGCTCAAGGATTCGTACATGAAGGATCATTCCACAAACAGGTTTGTTGGCTACAAGTTTAACATTGAAAGGAAGCGAAAAATTTATCATGCAGAGGAAAAGAGGTCTTCTAAGTTTAACATTGGAAGAAGCTACCAATGTACCCTCATATGTTCCGTTCGTTCATGGAAACCCCACCCAAAAAGAAGCCGATGATTAACTCTTGTTTTAATGTGTGTAATAATGTTTGTAATAATGTTTGTACTATAGGGACTGAAGCTACCTACAAGTAGAGCTGGCCACGAGTCGACTTGAGCCGACTTACGACTCAGCTCAAACGACTTGACTCAACCAGACCCTCAGCTCAAAGTCAGCTCGTCTATGTCGAGCCGACTTGAGCCGAGCTGATACCTAGAAAAACCTTGGCTCTAAGTCAAGTCGGCTCAGCTCGTTTACGGTCGAGCCGGAACGAGCCGACTTGAGCCGAGCTGATACGTAGGAAAACCTTGACTCTAAGTCAAGTCGGCTATATTTGATTGCTCAAAAAATCGTAGAGTAGGTACAATTCGCCAACTCGTTAAGACAATTCAATTCGAAAAGTTATAAGAGCTTAAATTTAGTCACTCAAATCGTTTAGTGTGTTATAGTTAGGCTGAGTGAGCTCGTAAGTCATCGAATTGCGATCGAGCTGAGCTAGCTCATCGAATTCGAATTGACTTGGTTAAATTAAAATGTTAGCTCAAAGTCAGCTCGCTCTATTCGACTCGACTTTGACCGAGCCGACTCGGTCAACGAGCCAACTTTGACCGACTTTGACCCGAATTGAACCGAGCGGTTTCGAGTCAAGTCAGCTCAGTGGCCACCTCTACCTACAAGCTTATAATCTAGCTGTCAAAGCCAGTACTAGAGAGCTTCCTCATTTTAGTTGATAGGTTATGGTCGTTCAACGACGTTTACCCGTTGTAAAAAAAAAGAGCTAGTTATCATCAAATATGTAAAAATGTTGCAAAAAAATTTACATAACCCGTTTAATTTATATGAGACTGAATTAATAATATAAAAAGGTTGATTGATAACCACCGATGAATTTGGATAGTCATTAATAACCTCCGTCTCATATATGAAATGGGTTCACACAACTTTTTGTGAAAATACCTATGAGATATGTACAATTTTTGAACGAGATATGCTTTTTTTTTTTGAATTTTTTTGTTTCGATGGATTTTTATTTTTTTATACATTAATGAATTGTAAATTTATGTCCTTATTTTTGTTTTTGGATTTACAATAATACCGAACGGTTAACAAAAAAGAATAACAATGATACCACCGCGACAACAACAACAAAAAAATAACCGCCTTATAAATAACCCATATAAACTGATACTACACACTAGAAACTTCGGCGTATCCTCTTTGTGTTATTCCCCCAAAAATCAAATCAAAACCTAATTTTACAACCTTTCCTCAACTTGTCCTCACCCCGACCACCCTCTAATCCCACCCAGCGGCCGCGAGTCTCTCTTACTCTCACCCAATTCATTCGGTAACTCAAGTACGTCATCAAATCTCTAAAACCCTCTTTGTGCATAATTTAATTGATTGGCATTTCTATTCTAATTTTGTTATTTAATTTCATTGTCACGTTATTTTATTTGCCTTATATTATCATTGCAGTAGTTGTTACCGTGTGAAACAATGAAGAGACCTTACGAAGATACCGTGACTGCCCCTATCCCGGCCACGGCGGCACTTAACGGAACTAACGCCGCAAAACCCGTCTTTTTAACGAAAGCCCAAAGAGAACAATTAGCTCTCCAAAGAAGGCAAGAGGCGACCGCGGGACTCAAAAGCAAAGCCGAGAGTATTCTCAGCAATGCTCGGTCGTCTGACCATAATAATAATGATAGTCATAGAAATGATTCACCTCACCATAGGAATGACCGGTCGTCGCGTGATTATAGGGAGAGGGACAGGGACAGGGATAGGGACAGAGATAGGGATAGGGATAGGGATAGAGAGAGGGATAGGGATAGGGAGCGTGATGCGGAGAGGAGGAACCGAGATAAGGAGCGAGAGGAGAGGGTCAAGTTAGAGAGGTTGGATAAGGAGAAAGAGAAGGAGCTTGAGCTTATTAAAGAGCAGTATTTAGGGTCGAAGAAACCTAAGAAGCGTGTCATTAAGCCGAGTGAGAAGTTTAGGTTTTCTTTCGATTGGGAGAATACGGAGGATACTTCTCGTGATATGAATCGCCTTTACCAGGATCCTCATGAGGCGCAGTTGTTGTTCGGGAGAGGGTTTCGTGCTGGGATTGACCGTAGGGAGCAGAAGAAGCTGGCAGTGAAGAATGAGGTTGAGTTACGTGAGGAGATTCGGAAGAAGGATGGTGCTGAAGATAATCCTGAGGTGCTTGCTGCGCAGCGTCGGAGGCAGCAAGCTGCCGAGATGTATGATGGGAGTGATATGAGGGTTGATCGTCACTGGTCGGATAAGAAGCTGGAGGAGATGACGGAGAGGGATTGGAGAATCTTCAGGGAGGACTTTAATATATCGTACAAAGGATCGAAGATTCCTAAGCCGATGAGGAATTGGGCTGAGAGTAATCTGGGTCCTGATCTGTTGAAAGCAGTGGAGAAGGCGCGTTATGAGACTCCTTCTCCGATCCAGATGGCAGCAATTCCTTTGGGCCTTCAACAGCGAGATGTGATAGGTATAGCAGAGACTGGTTCGGGGAAGACTGCTGCTTTTGTTCTTCCTATGTTGGCTTATATCAATCGGCTACCACCAATTACTGAAGCGAATGAGGCTGAAGGTCCTTATGCTGTTGTCCTGGCACCTACACGTGAATTAGCTCAACAGATTGAGGAGGAGACTGTTAAGTTTGCTCACTATATGGGACTCAAGGTTGTTTCCATTGTTGGTGGACAGTCCATTGAGGAGCAAGGATTTAAGATCAGACAGGGGTGTGAGATTGTCATTGCAACCCCTGGACGTCTTCTGGATTGCCTTGAAAGGCGTTATGTTGTCTTGAATCAGTGCAACTATGTTGTTCTTGACGAGGCTGATCGTATGATTGATATGGGTTTTGAACCCCAGGTGGTGGGTGTCTTGGAGGCAATGCCTTCTAGTAATCTAAAGCCCGAGAATGAAGAGGAGGAGCTTGATGAGAAAAAGATATACAGAACTACCTACATGTTCAGTGCCACTATGCCTCCTGCTGTGGAGCGCCTTGCTAGAAAGTTTCTGAGGAATCCTGTTGTGGTAAATATCGGTACTGCTGGAAAGGCAACTGACCTCATCACACAGCATGTAATGATGGTGAAAGAATCAGAGAAAAACTCAAGATTGCAGAGATTGCTTGATGAGTTGGGTGACAAGACAGCTATTGTGTTTGTCAACACCAAGAAAAATGCAGATTTTGTTGCTAAGAATTTGGACAAGGGAGGCTACCGCGTCACAATTTTGCATGGTGGTAAATCACAGGAACAAAGAGAAATCAGTCTTGATGGTTTCAGGGCCAAGAGATACAATGTGCTGGTTGCAACTGATGTTGCAGGACGTGGTATAGATATACCTGATGTTGCTCATGTTATCAACTATGATATGCCTGGGAACATTGAGATGTACACCCACCGTATTGGTCGTACTGGAAGAGCTGGAAAGACTGGTATCGCCACCACCTTTTTGACATTGCATGATACCGATGTCTTTTTTGATCTAAAGCAGATGCTTACTCAGAGTAACAGCCCTGTTCCTCCCGAACTTGCTAGACACGAGGCGGCAAAGTTCAAGCCTGGATCAATTCCTGACAGACCTCCGAGGCGCAATGAGACTCTTTTCGCCCATTGATGATCATGTTTCTGAAGCATGCAGTATTAAGCACTCTCTGATGTTCGACTTGTACGAGATGAACCTTGACTTGTTCTTATCTGAAGGCATCTAGGCAGCATTTCTTCAGGCATGCATCTTCACTTAGACTCAAATCATTTTGTTAATAAGACTCTGATGTGAGTAGTTGCAACCTTTGATGAAGGTCTTGGGAGCATTTTCCTTGTTTATGTTTTCTTGAACTATATCAGCTTTGTCAGTGTAGACTTGTGGCTGTTTTTTTGTTGGTTATTTTGGCTTATATGGAACATGTTCTGTCATTTTCTTGTGGTTGCTCCGTCATTGTAGAAGTGACTTTGGTAATGCTTTATTATCTGTTAATAGGAGAATATTCTTGTACTGATGCAATTCTGATCTTCTAGTAGCAGTTACTTTGAATAATTTGTGGTACTTATTGTTGCAAAATCATACTTACTATTTTTTTCGCGTTTATGTATCATCAATTGTGACAGAAATTAGATCTTAACTATGAAAACAAAAGTTGTGACAGAATCACAGAAACTAGAAATATCAGGGATCTTGACACCAGTCTGCTGGTCCGGTAAGATCGTTAGCCATGCTACTTTTGAGTCTTTGAGTCGTGATGAAGTCTGCGAGTCTCATTACTAGTGGCAAGATCTGATACATCTCTTTGTCATGGTATTTCTTATGTAGTGTCCCAACAATTTTTCTCATAAAGCAGGAATTTTGATTGATCGTATATTTATAGATTTTTGGCCAACATGTTCGATATTTTGTCCTCCTGAGGGTATTTTTTATGTTGAGTTTAAGGAGTTCAACTCCGTTCTTGCAGTTTCAATATGTTGCATTTTGGTTTTAGCAGGCTCAGAAAGCTGCTTGGAAAATGAAGTAAAGACTCTACAAGTGCAACCATGGAATCCTTTTAAGTTGAGTAAAAATCTTTATTTATGAGGATTGTTATATGTTTACTATTGATTCTTTAAGCGCCGCACTTGCTTATATGGTCCTTAGGGTCAACCAAGATGGTAATTATACTCAAAAGCCTACTACCCCATGGCTGAAAAATGGGTATGTTCAGTTGTAGGTTGTAGCACATAGTTTGATGCATGTAAAATGTGGTTCATATTGGGCAATGTTAGACATATAAGTCTTGTACCCTCTTGTTAGGTTTAAGCTGATGTCCACACCAATAAAAAAAACGAACAAATGGTAATGCGCTGAGTCAGCTAACCACGTGTAGCGTCAATTAAAAAATGTGCCCCCTCTACTGAAACTAACCCGAGGTACTGTAGCACAACCATTGAAAAATCAACACCCTTTTGTACCTTTGGCGGGTTCCTGGCTTGGATCGGGGAATCTTGGTCGATCAAATTTTAGGCTATGTTTTCTTACTTTTGTGAAGGTAATAGTCACAATTGTGGGACAACAGCACAATGAAGTTAGAGAGACCACAAATTAATGTGGGAACAGCCCGAGAAAAGGGTGTTCGATTTTTTTAATAGTACAGCTACAGTACCTCTGGTTAGTGTCAAACAGTTGTGGCTTTTTTTATCCCAGCTACAGTACAGTACCCGTGGTTAGTGGTTACCTGACTAAGTAGATTAGCATTTGTTCGTTTTTTTATTGGTAAGCTTATACCCGACATAAGGGTATAAGGCTTATATGTCTAGCATTGCTCGTTCATATTGCTTATAAAAATTTAAAAAGCAACCTCAACCACTTTTTTAACCCCAAAAAGGAAAAGGTATCCTTTGATTATGACATCCCAAAAAGGTCAAGGTACCTTTTTTTTCGATGGAGGGAGAATGCTTTTAGCTAGTCTTAAGTTCTGTGTCTGAAAGAAATAGAGCACTTTTCAGTTCCTTGACTACTCTACTGGGTGATAAATCAGAGGAGTATTAGGTCCGTTTTCTAGAAACTTGTTAAGCCTACCCTAGTTTTCTAGTTACTCTATATGGATATGTTTTTTTTTTTTTTGTGATTTGGTCTTCAAGAATACTTATGCTTGAGAAATGAGTACTTCACTTTTATATGGGGTCAAAACTTATTGATTTTGTTCTTGTTCCTTTTCCCTTTCTGTTATATGCTTTATCCCTCTTTTGCTAGAGTTCCTTGTTCTGTTTAGTATCCGAATTTAAGAGCACCATTGGTTATGCAAGCCTTTATTACTTTGCAAGTTGTAACCCCTGTCTGTCTATCTGTCTCCATCTCTCCCTCATTCTTGAGTGACTTGTGCAGTATGCCGTGGGCCAAAGCGGTATCTTCCCTCTTTGGTATCCCACTCCTCCTGTCTGCTCATGTGATCGCTCACACACAAATACACACACACACACACACACACACACATCCAAGTACCTCCTTTTCTCTTTATGCTGATGTGCTCTCAGTAGTTAAGGGTTATAAACTTATAATGGAATTAGGAAACCCGAGCAAAATGAAAATTCTGGTCCAGTCCATGTCAAGACTGGTTAGACCAGTTAGCTTTCCCAAAATAATAAAGGAAATTTAAAAACACTGGAGCATCTGCTTGTTGCTACCAGTAAGTCTTCCATACAACCATGTTTATCACCCCCATATATTGAAGTATTACCCCTGAAAAATTTGAAAAAAAAATAAAAATCAAGGCCATGCCTGGATTGGGGTCATCATTAAGGTAATAGAATGAAATTTTAAGAGAAGAGGTGGAGGTGGTGGTTGTTAAGGAAGAAAAGGGGGAGGAAGAGGGGAATGAATGATTACTCTCTCTCTCCTCAATTTTCTTCCATTGATTGCCCAAACCGTTATCTCCATCTTCAGTCTTCTATTTTCATAGTCATTACCCCTTGAATGATTACCTCCAATCCAGTCGAGACCTAAAAAGATTTATTCCATGGGTGATACTTCGATTATTGGGGGGGGGTGATAAAAAGGGTGTGTATTGCTACTGCCCAGACCATGAGCGACACTCCAATATGAAAGATTAAAAGTAAAATTACATTTGAAAAGGAAGATAAGCCCAAATATTGAAACAAAGTTACCATACATTTGAATTTCCTTCAAATGAAGCCATAAACCCAACACAAAAGTAGACTATCAGAAGGAGAAAAAAAGGAGGACCAAACTCAATCCCTTGGCAACGGATTAAACAAATCAAACAAAGTTGACCTCAAAGCAAACAAGTTGGATTTTCTGATCGGTAGCTGGTGCGTGAGCGACTGGTGGCCAAGGAAGAGTAAGTTGGGGGCGGCAAGCAGATAAGAAAAAAGGACATAGAGCGGGAGACTAAAATTGAAAGTTTGAAACATATCTTACCTTGAGAGTGAGTGAGAGACTAATAGTGAGAGACAAAGAAAGAAAGGCAGAGTGGCAGACTCTTCTTTTGGGCCTTTGGTCTTCCGTATTCTCGTGAATGTGGTAGTACCGCAGGATTAGTCTTTTTTCTTTTAAAGAAGTCTTATCTGGGTTCCGGTTCTTCCTTTTTTACCCGAATCAGACTGGTTATCTGAATCTTTGTTTTTAAGGACCAGAATATTTGAGGTCGGGTCGGATCAGTCCTGGGCCGATTTTCATCCCGACTGAAACATGCACACCATGACACCCCTAATTCTGCACAACAGGGATATTTATATTTATATATATGTTGGAGATTTTAGATTTGGCGGGATGAACTTCAAACTTCTGGATTCTGGAACATGATGACACAGTTTTGATGTAACCCTTGTTTTGAAGAGGCTGCTTTGGGGAATTGGTGTGTGCTTGTCTGGATTCTGTACGGATGTTTCCAAGTGTAAATAAGTGTCAAGCTGTGTACATTGTAGAGTGATAGTTCTCTTTATTATAATTTTGATGTGGAATTTCTTTTGTCTGGTTTCCCTCTTCTGGAATCATCCTTATGGAACCCATCTTTCTGGTAGTTTCTACTGCTGGTGTGCCACTGACGCTTATGATGGCTGTTGGTCGATCATGTCGTGTTAGTTTTGAGCCGGTGTTAGCTGATCCTTTAGCAAGGCTCTGCCAAAGGGTTGTGGACCTTGTGGTAGCTGATTGCATCATGAACTGACTGGTGAATGGGGGTTAGTTTTGCTTATCCATGCGGGTGAACAAGCTTCGAGATAGTTCCTTTTCTTGGGAGCAAATTGCTTGTAGATAGTGTTCTCTCTGGCTTACTTTTCCCCCTTTTTAGCCCTTTTGTTTTTGTGCTCGATGGATCATGGATTCATGGGAGTTACTAATTAACTAATTTCTGTTAGGCCGCTCTTTTCATCTTTTAATAACTTCATTTCCTTTCCTATCTGTTAGGTTATGATGTTTGTTCAAATATATATAGGTTTCACATTGTAATGTCCAGTGCCTATGAAGTTGAAAGAATTATTTCCATCTTTCAACTTTAGGTGATTATGGACTATAGCAAAATGGCTATGAAAACCTTCCAATACTTCTTA
>ONZK01000484.1:58007-70678 GCA_900322385.1 Pharnaceum exiguum
CTTAAATATTAACGGAAAATTTGACTCACATAACTTATTTATCAATTACAAATAGTTATAGAATACATAAAAAATAATGAAAATAACAAGACGAGCCAAAACGAGTCGAGTCGAGTCACAATACCCTCGGCTCAAGCTCGGCTCGTTTGACAAGCGAGCCGGCTCGGGCTCAGCTCGAGCTCGCTGTTGACCGAGCTCGAGTCGAGCTTTGACCGAGCTGAGCCCGAGGGCTCACCGAGCCGGCTCGGTTCATTTACACCCCTATTAATAATACGCTAACGATGGTCTATTCCAGTCAGTATGATATGCATGAAGTTAGTCACATATAAATAGTGTATACGTTAAAGTGGGATGAAACTTCTCAATTTAGTCATTGTTGCGTTGAGACGCATCCATCACCAACTCCAGGAAAAAGAACAAAAGTCGAATCAAACCGTGAATACAAAACAATGAAATCATGCATCACATGGTTGTAGTTCTTTTTTGGGAGGATGGACATGGACGTAGAATCTGTATAAACTTAATAAAGTTAACCCTTATTCTGGAATATAACAGTTAAATTCCCTCTTCAGTTGCAGATTGAGCAAATTCAACCTCTAGACATCTCGAAATAAGCAGGACTGCCTTATGTTAGTACGGAGTACAAGATTGCGTCCAGCATAATCAACCAACAAACATTCCCGCAGGAATAAATACAATAAATAAAAAAGAACAGAAAAGTGCAGTCTTCGGGATTGCTTAGTGAAAGGCTGTCCAATCAATGCACACAAGTAGGCGACAAGAGAACATAAATTAGGACTTCTGCAGGACTAAGTTACAATGGTCGAAACGAGCAGAACATCCATGCACTTGAAATGTACCAACAAACTCCAGATCTTAGTAGAAAAGTATGCCTCGGCGGAAAATGAAATCTGCCACAACCAGACAGAGAAATGTGAATACTGAGACGAAACACAGAAGGGAAGCCAAACAAGCATCACAAATACCAAAAAGAGGGTACAAGCACGATTTGTATTCAACATTTTAAATGAAAATTCTGACAACTTGCAAGTAAGGAGATGAAACATGAAAGGGAAGCTAAACAAGCATCACAAGTGCAAACAAGATATCTTGAGAGCATCACATTGTAGATTATGGAACCAAAGTTAGTTTAAAATGGACGCAATTGCCAATCAATTAGATCTGAAACATTCAGCTGAACCAAATGCCAAATTGCTTGGAAAGAAAAAGGTTGAATATATGCAAGTACTCATTTAGAAGCATGCGTGAAGGCCTTGCCTTTAGACATCACATACCCATGACCGAAATTAACAGACAGAAGTGACAAAATAAACAGCAGCTAACAGGAACAAAATTGGTGTCCAGTTGTATATGGTAAGACCATTTCAGGAATAGGCTAGACACAGGGACAACAGTAGATGGGAAATCCAGCCAGCAGTCACCTTGAAATGAGACTACCCTAACTCCTATTTATTTGCCCAAATCTTGATTTTTGCAACCTTCTACAGGGCCAAACTTATTTTGGTCATACTGTTTCGCCACCCATGTCAACTTCCAAGATCAGACGCATAACATATCAAAATGACACAGGAACTACTGCACAATGTTTCATCCTTTGACTAAAAACAGAAAAGACGGGAATTAAGAGGGGAAGAAGGGGTCCAAACACCATGTTCAATGGGTATAAACATATATATCGTTGCACGGAAATGAACAATGAGGAGAAATCAACATTCAACAGTAAAAGAATAATTTCCAATGTGTGACTGCATTCTTCTTTTCCTAACAAATACGTAATGGACTGCACTGTTTCCGAAATCCCCTGATATTTCATGCTGAACCTCTACATCCCCTTCGAACCAATCCTCATATTCTATAAACAAATAAAATATTCAAAATAATGCAATCATATAAATGGGGCCTGAAAGTAAGAAACTATTCTCATCAGAACAAACAATTTTGACTGAATAGTAAGAAGGTTTGAAGCTATGAGCAGGTTAAGAAAACAAGTCCACTATAGCTCAAACTCTAGGGTTCCCTTGATTCCTTTTCACAGAAAGCAAGCAAATTCCATATCATGTTTCATAATTACGAACGTAAGATCCATAACTTTTAAAAATTATAATGACATCAGAGTATTCAAAGATCTGCTAGTTTTTGCTAAACAGTGACAATTTGTAAAAAAATTAAGCTGAAACGTTAGATTGATTCATAAAAAATTTAAAAAGGAAAAAAAAAAGATGCTTCCGGTGAAAAAGGCACTGTCATATACAATGCATCTCTCCCTAGAGAAGACAAAATGTGACATAAAAAAGCTATTCCCCAAACAGACGCAAGGCCACCACTGAGGATTACATCTCTATGCATTGTCATAGGGAGTTTCTGTATAACTTTCCTTTCCTTTTTTACCCTATAAAACATCCATCCAGAGTATACACTCCCATTAATCAATCAAAGCACTTCACCTCTCTTTTGATGCAGATACTATGGATAGCTACCCAAAATTCAATATATTACCTAAGTTCAAAATTTCCAGTTTCCACACCAAGTCATAAAACCTTAGTCTTGTCCTTGTTCCCTTATTTACCGTACAACACCTCATTAGGAGAGAGTGCCCTGAATTGGCAGCTTTACCTCTAGCCAAAAAACACAAAATAATAAAACTCAGTGTGACCATGCCCTGAGAATGGTCTTACTTTACCCTCTGTAGGATAAACCAACAAAATTTTACATTTACTAAACGGCCAAATTCTCTGCCAATTTAAGTGTAAGCTCGGATTTACGAGATTTTCAGTACTCTATACTAGTAGATACAGGAATAGTTAGATAGTTAAACCATGAGTTCCTAGCCACTCATAACATAAATGGACAACACTAAGGCGCCAAAAGATCAATATTGTAATTTGGGTCATGATAGACTAACTCAAAATGGCTCAATCATTGCTATACAGGTCAAGTATGTAAGTGTAACCTAAGACGATCTAGTGTGTAAGTGCAACCTAAGACGATCTAGTGTATAGAGTAATTTAAGACATGGAAGGTAAGTACCCGTACCCCCTCCGAAAAAAAGAAGAAAAGAAGAACCCTGAGAGTGTGACTGCCAAGTGATACTAGTAATCTTATTATGGACATCACGGAAGTATTTAAAGCCTCGGGCTCTGCACCCAATGGCTAGAGTGTCACTTACTAACTTACGAGGTAATCCCTAACACTAGCAAAGAGATCACATTCGTCTAGCCTAAGCCAACTCTTACACCACATAGAAAAACATAATGGTCAAGGTCTTAGTCCTACAGTCATACTTACTAGTTACAACACTCTACTGGCAAACAAATAGCAACACTAGCTAGCAGGTAAACTACTTGTCAGAGGTGGTCTCGCAACAATGTTAAATTTCCGAGCAAGTTGTTTTGAGATTCGAATATGTTCAGATAAAAGGAAAAAACAAAACTTGACTTTGTCACTAGTTCACTACTGCAGCAAAGAGAGCAACTTTGAAACTTGTCATTTGCAAGAATCCTAATACTCTAAATTCCATTCACTTCATCTACTTAAACATCCACAGCACAAATTCATACTTGACACAATAACACTTACAAAAAAATCTTACTATCCAATCCACTAGACCATGAAACCAACTATCTTATACCTCTCACACACGATCAAACAAAACCCGACGAAAAGCTTCTCCCTCCCTCCTCCCCCATTACCAATTCCTCCTAAGCTCCTAGCTAATTTTGGCAGTCCTACAACAGTTGCGCCTTTCCAATTTATGCAAGACACTTAACTTCAAACTTCCAATCACAAAAGTCCCACTTACACAATACACTAAACTTTATGAAGAGAAAACATACAACAACAAAAGTGATTCAACCAAACACATAAAAGTACAAATAGAGCCATATAAAATTCTACAATTATAGTCCAAATAATACAGCCCCACAAAATTATACCATTGACCTACTTGCTAAATTCGTAAACCACCTTCAATCATACCAACATGACTAAACTTAACATAACATGCCATAGCAGAAACACAAACACCAAAACACACACAGCTAAACTTCCCAAAAAATAATAATTAAACAAAAACAAACCAACCCCAAAAATTTCTAAGCAGACCCATTTGTTAAAATCACACAACATCATCAAAAATGCCAAAAAGGAACAAAATTTACCAAACAAAAAAAAACAGAAAAACATACAAAGCTAAAATTCCAAAATTAAAGAAAAATAAAACCACCCCACAAAAATCTGAGCAATACCCATTTGAGACATCCACATAACATCATCAAAAAAGCCAAAAAAAGAACAAACTTCCCAAAAAAAAAAAGGGAAATGAAAAGAAGAATATGGTTACCATTGGATTAATAAACAATTATTTAGTGTGAAGCTCCATGATGCTTTTAACTTTGGGAGCATAAAGAGAGTAAACAAGAGCCTGACGTTTGGCAACTTCGAGCTGAGACTTAGCTTCGTTGACGGCGTTAGTAATGGCAGTTGGGTCAGAGAGGGTTTTGTTGTGACGGAAACCGTCAAGGGTCCGTCTCTTTGCGTATTCACGGATGTTGTAGTCTGTGAAGTTTTTGGATACCCGGAGGAGGGTACGGTATAGGGTTAGGATTTCCGTCCGTGATGCTGCCGTCATTTTGTTTTGTGGTTGTGGTGGTGATGGTTTGTTTGGTTAATTGGTTGGGGTTTGGGAGGTTTTGAGGTTTGTTTTGTTGGGGGGATGAAGTAAACAGCGTATACAGGTTACAAGGTTTATTTTTGAGACCACAAAAAAAAATTTAAAAAAAAACTAGAGAACTAAACAAAGGACTTCGACAACGTGAATTACTCCGTACTGATTCTTCCAATTGATTGCAAGAAATATTGATGGAGAAAGTCATCTCTCAAACTATTCACGTCATTATGTTATTCAATAATCTTACACTAAGATTGTGTTTCGTTGGTCGATCCTTTTACTATTCAATTTTTTTTCAATTAAATTCAGTTTAATTTTAGTTATGATTTTAATTGTCTTCAGATTTTTCCAGTTTCTTACAGTCGATTAAAACACACCCTAACTCTCTATAGAAAAATTTGGGTGAGACCGTCTCACACTAACTTAGTGTGAGACGAGACGGGTCTGGCCAAATGACCCCAAAAAAAAAAAAATCAATCCTTTTTTTTTCATTTTTTTTCAAGTCTATACAAATGAAAAATGACCCTCATACAACTGAAAAATAACCCCCATACAACTGAAAAATGACCCCCATATAATTGAAGTTAAAAACTAAAAAATGACCCATAAAACTGAAAAATGACCCCCATACAACTGAAAAATGACGCTCATACAACTGAAAAATGACCCCAATACAACTGACTGAAAAAATGACCCCAATACAACTGAAAAATGACCCCCATACAACTGAAAAATGACCCCAATACAACTGACTGAAAAAATAACCCCTATACAACTGTAAAATGACCCCCATACAACTGAGAAATGACCCCTATGTTAAAACTGAAAAATAACCCCATGCAAAATGAAAAATGACCCCCATGTTAAAACTGAAAAATGACCCCCATCCAACTGAAAAATGACCCCATAGTAAAAAAAAAAAATCAAAAAAAAAAAATTTTCAAAAAAAGAGAAAAAATCGCACACTAACCTTAGTGTGAGACGGTCTCACCCAAAATTTTGTGAAGTCTCTAAAAGGTACTTGATTAGATGGCTCAGATTGTTCCCTCACCAAAACCCCCTATTGGCTTCCAAGCTCCCGTTGTTGGCACTCTCTAGTGCACAATTGGACTGGAGAAGATCTGCACCCGTACTTTAGAGTATCATTAATGGTTAAACAAAATTAGCTCTATAAGTGGGCCATATTTCTTACACCGTTCACTTTATATAATGCATTAATGCTTAACTCCACAAAGGCCATTTTCAATTTTTCACCATCATAAACCTCAAAAAATCTAAATAAATAGGATCACTTAAAGCCATTTATATATTTTATACTCCCAAAGTAAGTGTTATTTTAACAAAAAATGATTTAAAATAAATGTCATTTTTACTTTTCAATGAATAATTGAGACATTATTTTCAAAGTTACCCTTATCAGTTTTTCAATCAAATTTGTATGAAGATCTCACTTTCATTAGAACTAATTGTTGGAATTAATAGGGATAATTTGATACTTAAAATACATCTCAATATATGGGTATAAGTACATGATAACACTTATTTTGGATCACATGAAGTAATTATTTTATACCGAAGTGAGAGTAGGATTTCATTAGTCCGCTAATCTACCTTACACTAGGTGTAACTATACACCTGCTAGCTGTCATTATTTATTTAAAAAGAAAACAAAAAAAATAAAACACTCCCACTCTCCCCCACGCGCTATACAACCAGATCCCACTCTCTCTCCTTCATTCACTCTTTCTTTCTCAAATCTGTTTCCCTCACACCCCCCCTATTTCGCCTCCACCGCTCTCTATTCTCAAAAATCTCTCCTCCATTAAATCCCACCCAAGTTCACAGAGTTCTCTCAAATTTTACATAGCTTCACTCCAAGTAGCCGGTTGCAATCATTTTTCAAGGTATTGTTTTGTCTTTTGAAATCTCTTCGACTCGTTTTTAGTCATATTTTTGGGAAAACGGGTTACTCCAAACGCATCGCCAGCGCCACCACCACATCCGCAGTCAAACTACTAACAGGCGCAGCCAAAGAAGTCTGAACTGATGGCCGATAATCGCCGCCGGCGGCTTAAAAGGCAACAAAGAAGCCCAACAATTAGTCTAATTTATTTGCCCAATAGTCATAGTTCTTGTAACATTAGTCATGTAATATGCATCTTTTAGTCATAGTTCTGATGAATTTAATCATGTACAATTGTATGTAGTCTTAATCTTGTTTTTCACACGATTAGTCTAATAGATTCTCTCATTAGTCATATTTTGATTTTGTTTTTGTCTCAGTTGATTGAAGCCTGTCATTACTAGTCATATATAAGACCTTATTAGTCATATTCCTGGTTTTATAAGTCATATCATTGAAGTTGACTTCTTAATCTTTTATCTTGTCTAGTTTGAAGTATTTTCTCGTTAAATATACTATTAGACATTAGTCATAGCCCTTCATATTTGATGTTTTCCAATGGAGATAAAATTGTGTGGAATATAGAAGAGAGAAAGCAAATGAAGATCTTAAAAAATGACAGTGTACAAACTAAAAAAGAAAGGAAGAGGACTGAAGAGGGACGTGAGGAGGAGGGGGGCCGTGAGGAGGAGAAGGGGATTAGATTTGAAAAAATCCAAACAGACTCTCTTTCGCGCGTGAGAAAGAATCTAACTTTTTTATTTTAAAAAAAGCATCTGGTGCACCCGGTGTAGCAGATGTGCTGAATATGCATGCACAATACGTCACAAGTAAGGGTGTGTTTTGTTTGTTTGAAAGATCTCAAACTGAAATGAAAAATCAGAATGAAATTATAATTATAATTAAAATTAAACTTAAAAGATACTAAATTAAAACATATACTAACTAAACTCAACTGTAATATGAGTAACACAGCCTAATTTTCTAATTTTCTCTTTTTACACACCATAAGAACAAGAATATTAATAGTAGAAACGGTTGCCTAATTGATTTGATTAAAACTAATTTCCACTATGGAAAAGTAAATCAATCTTGCATACTAAAGAACTTCGGTAAAATATATTTTCTTTTCTTTCATTTTTATGGCATAGGAAAAGTAATAGAACTCCTCTTCATTAGGCTACTATAATCAAAGTACACAATTAACTAATGAGCATGAATGGCCTCTAATGTTTACAACCACACATCAAAACTAACACACCTTGCTACTAACACATTTCACTACACATCACTCTTAGAAAGCTACACAAAATCTCGATCACTGACCAAAATCAAGCAAATTCACGCCCACATAATCACCACTGGATTACTCTCTCTGTCCTCACCATCTCATTCCAGCATTCTCCTCTCGAACCTCTCCTCAAGCTATGCGCTTTGTGGCCATGTCCCATATGCACGCAAGCTGTTCGACGAAACTCCTGTGCGAAAATTGTTTCTTTACAATGTCATTATACGGATGTACTCTCAAAATGGCTGCCCATTTGATGTTCTTAGTGTTTTTGATGGTATGCTGGCCTCAGGGAGGGTTATCCCCGATAACTTTACGTACCCTTTTGTGATCAAGGCTTGTGGGGATGTGGCATTGCTTGAGAATGGTGTTGTAGTTCATGGGAAGGCGGTCGCGGGTGGTTTTGGTGGTAACTTGTTTGTGATGAATTCTTTGTTGGCTATGTACATGAACTGTGGAGAGATTGAGATGGCGAAGCGTGTGTTTGGAGTTATGAGGGAGAGGGATGTGGTGTCTTGGACTAGTATGATTGGTGGATATCTTAGAAATGGGTGTCCTAATGAGGCGTTGATTGTCTTTGATGAAATGGTGAAGCTTGGTGTAGAGATGGAACGTGCAGTTGTTGTTTCGGTGTTGGCAGCTTGTAGGGAAGCCGGAAATTTGGTGTTTGGGAGAAGGGTTCAGGGGATTATTGAAGTGAAGGGTCTAGGTGATGATGTTAGCATAATGAATGCACTGATTGATATGTTTGCAAAGTGTGGTGCCATGGATGAAGCGGAGCGGGTTTTTGACAGGATGAAGGTGAAAGATGTAGTGACATGGACCACTATGATTAATGGACATATTTTAAATGGTGATGCTAAGAAAGGACTTGGACTTTGTTCACAGATGTGTTCAGAGGGAGTAATGCCTAATACAGTGGCCGTTGTTATGTTGCTGCAAGCTTGTGCAGCATTGGGTGCATTGGAGCAGGGTAAATGCTTGCATTCTTGGGCAATTAGGCATAGTCTTTCAGATAGTGTTATTGCCGAAACTGCTTTGATTGACATGTACTGTAATTGTCAGCATATTGTTCTTGGTTTCAACGTTTATGCACAAAGCTCACAGAAGACAGTAGCAGTACGGAATGCAATGATTTCGGGCTATACACGTGGAGGGTTAATAAGTGAAGCTCTATCCTGTTTCAAACAATTGCTGTTTGAAGGAGTACGTCCCAATGTTGTTACTGTTAGTAGCATCCTTCCTGCTTTTGGAAATTCAGCTGATGTGCAGCAAGCCTGCAACATCCATGCTTACCTGATAAGGTCTGGCTTTCTTCTGTCAAATGAAGTTGTCACTGGTTTGGTTGATTTATATTCAAAATGTGGAAACTTGGTATCTTCTCATAAGATTTTTGATGAAGTTCCTGAGAAGTGCCGTAATATAACTTTATGGAGTGCTTTGATTGCTGGTTATGGGGCACACGGCCAAGGAGCTATTGCTGTTTCGCTTATTAAAAACATGGTCAGATCTGGAGTTAAGCCAAACGATGTTACATTCACTTGTGTTCTGGATGCTTGTAGCCATGCCGGTTTGGTGGATGAGGGTCTAGAATTATTTAAATTAATGCTTACAGAAAGGACTCCATCTACGTATCATTATTCATGTATTATCGATCTTCTTGGTCGGTCTGGCCGCTTGCAAGAAGCTAGCAACTTAGTTCAGACGATGCCATTTCAGTCGAACCATGCTATTTGGAGTGCCTTGCTGGGTGCTTGTGCGGCACATGAGAATGTTGCACTTGGAGAGTTTGCTGCAAAAGCACTTATTGAGCTGGAACCAGACAATGCTGGTAATTATGTTTTGCTATCCAATATTTATGCTGCGGCAGAAAGGTGGGATGATGTAAAGAGGACACGGTCTATGATTAACAACATAAGATCAGGGAAAGCACCGGGTCAGAGTTCTGTTGTGGGTTAGATTTAGCTAGACAGTTAATTTTTGAAGCTATGGAATCATGTAATATCTTCCTGTATTCTTCACTTACTCCAGGATACCTGACGGTATGAAAGCAGATAGAGAATACAATTCTTCAGGCACAGTACTCCAATTTCACTGCCATTGACATGTTTCTGAACATACGCCTGAATACAGAGCCACTGAAAGTTTTTAACTCAAACATACGTAATTGCAGATAGTCTGCTTCGGACTCGTTTGCTTTAAGGTCACATCTTCCTGTGAAAAAACCTTGAAACTCATATCACAGAACAACTGTCTATTTATACAACGCGGTTCATAAAAAATATTATGATGAAGGACTCCTGCTGCTGGCCTTTCGGTGAATCTTCCTTTTGATCAGCTTGTGTTTTTATCTAAGTGGCTACAAATTAAGGTGCACACTTTCTTCTGCATGTCTTTTTTTTTTTGAAACTGCTTTTATATTTGATTCACACCAGAAGTAGTTCTTCATTAATTATCAGTTCATAACCCGTCCATGGCGATGACTGAATACAGCACAAAAAAAAAAACCCTATGATGGACAATCCCACCCTTTAAATATTGTCATTACTCTTAAAGAAATTCAGCAAAAGACTAGGCAAATTTATATTCAAGTACATGCCCTGAAGTTTACAACAAACTTGCAGACTATAGCTGATCAAACTCCCATGTCTGTATTGTGGTATGTGCTTTGAAAAATTCTTCTGTTTCTCTGTCATTCTGTACGAAGTATAAGTTAAGACTATGTAAGAAATTTAAGCTCCAGCTGTTCACAAAAGCATTTCTAGCTTGAGCATGAGAATATTGGATCTAAATGTGTTTGGATGAGAGTGTGGCTTCAGCTGGAAGAACCTATTCTCTTCCGCCTCTCTGAAGCTTACTCTTCGATGTGGCATTCTACCTCACTACTTACTTCCATATCATAGTAGCCCATGTGATTGTCATTTGGCAGGTCTGTTCACTGCGGCATCTGCCGCTGATATCTCTTCAGACCAAGGGCAGTTGACAAGAAAGCTACATTTCTGCAGCTCAGATGAGAAATGCTTGGTGACACATATAGAATGGGGTACAGTTGTGGTACGGGAACGGATACGGGTACAGATTACTTAACTAGCCATATTTAGCTGTTAGTGTTTCAAATTTCCGGTTTATGGTGAACCAGATTGTGTGATTTGGAACAAGGGAGAGTTAGTTGTGTGACACTGCTTCAAAGAGTTATACAGTCGTATTGCTCAAAAGCTCAGACTGATATCTTCAGGGAGGACGTTTGATGCCACTTCCTCCGGAATCAATGACCGCCGTCCTATTCCCCATATTGTCTGGATCGGGACTAGAATTAGATGACGACACTATAAATGTTCAGGCATAGTTTTTCTTTTTTTGGTTTTGTTTTTGAAAGAGGTATAGATGGAGTTGGGGAACCCTCCACTAGAGAGTAAGTGCTCAGGCATAGGTTGACTACAATAGTACAATATGATCAAGAAAGGTGCAGTTTGAAAGGCAAGTTCATTGACATGGAAGTTTGTCGGCAAATGCTGCTCATCAGCATAATACTTCTGTCATACTCAATGCCAGGCTGCTCAAGAGTCCAGATGAAAAGAAATGCCAAAAAGAGGAATCTTATATTATGGAACATGTGCAGCACTTTTCTTAAATTTGTAGACACGTACTGGTGCTCGTAAGTCCTGCCTGCACCCCCACCAATTCGTTCTCTCTGGACTCTCTGCAATATAGTCATTCTCTAATAAACTGTTTTCTTTTTTGTCTCATTGTATAACCCTTTTCTAATTTTATTTTGTATTTTTCTTTTTTGATGATTGATCTTAATTATTTTCTAGTGTCAGATAGCATTGGTGTCCTACTGTAGTACTGTCCTAGGTCAATGGAAAACAGTCTCAACGTTTTGTAGGGGTAAGGCTTACATCCCTACCTTGTAGGGGCTGGGTTTCAGGTTCCTGGGTATCATTATTGTAATCTATACCTAGTAAACAAACTTCTTTACACAAAAAGTCTTTAGCTAGTATCGTGGAGCTGGATAAGATCATACGGAGTACGTGTTTTTTTTTTTTGGTTCCATCAACCTCAACAGAGTCATGCTGTGCTAAACAGTGTTTTGTTACTTGTCCTCTTAGTGCATGATTCAGTTTGCAATCTCTTTCTACATCACAATCGCTAATTATGTGCATTGAAGGGCTTGCTTCACTAGAGCTGAAATTATGGCCAGGTGGGTAACATACAGAAGTTGCTGTAGGCCAGACAACGATTCAATCATGTTGATAGCCCTTCTTGATGCAAGGTTTTCAGTTACAAGTGTAAAGAAGAGTAAATAGAGCACCGCCTTTTGCAGGTGTCTGTCATCTGTCAATAACTCCAGGGGTTTGGGTTAAACATCTAAAAGATGCCAAATCAGGATGTACGTACAGAGACCGTCCAGGACACATACATTAATTGAAGACAATACTCAAAAGGTGCAAGAGATTTCAGGAGTTAGGAGCTTGGACATATGGGCCTCCCGGGATATAATGGTGTACAAACAAGTAACTGCATGTTCTTCAGGTGCAAAGCTGACATAGTTCTAGAAAATTTTGCCGGTGCTGCTGATGTTGTGCTTTCATCAGAAGAGAAGTTTAGAAATTCTTGATTACCTGTGAGAGACCGATGAGTTGGGAATACAACAATAACAAGCGAGTGTAAATCCCCATTTAATGACGTACTCGGATTGATGAGTAGGGAATCCATCTGATTATTCTTCAAGAAGTGCAATAGCGGAGTCCACAAAGTCTACAATACCGCTGCATTAGAAAGATTTTGTATAA
>ONZK01000484.1:72984-87882 GCA_900322385.1 Pharnaceum exiguum
TACAAGTGAAGTCTAGGTGCTTACAAAATGTGTTGATTACGATTCAATGTGTTTTGGCAAACGGAAATGCAAAGATGCTCAACAACCGCACTGCAGATGATCTAGAAAGTAAAGGGCAGTATGTTTAATACGATTCGATGCATTTTGACAAACGGAAATGCACAAATATGTCAGTGATTAGATAAGAAAAGTTTAATCATAAATATTGTTGGTGCTGCTCACTTTTCCGGTGACAATTGACCAGAAAAGTACTTGGTCTTGCCGGAAATTATAAAATGGGGTTAATTGCACTTCAATTAAAACAAAAGGAGTGTAATTGCTACAACTACAAGTTACGGGGCCTAATTACACATTGCACATAAGTTAAGGGGCTTAATTGCCACTTTTGCCCTATTGATAGTAATTGTAACATATCCAAATGACTCCATTATCCCTTAATTAATAGTCATCCTTTGGTTTTAAAACAATTTCTTTGATTATCAAATAATTTTTAGAACTAAAAAATCAAACCACACTTTTTATTTGACTAACATTTTTTTCAACTATCACATTTCACAATGATGTATTCATAGCACTAGCACCCGTGTAGAATAAAGTGATAATATTTTTTTTTTGATGAAACAGAATAAAATGATCGGAGTAATTATCTACGCAGTTAATTTTTTCTTGGGGTAAAAAAAAAGAAAAAAAAAAAGAAGTTGTCCTAGGTACGGCTTGGAAGCCTTTTTGTTGTTGTTGAGCTCACCTCAATCTCGAGGTATGGTCAGTGAGTCTCAGTGGTCACTCAACTCAACTCCATTCTCTCACCTCCCCTCGCCGACGGAGACTTGGCTCCCAAACCAAACCAAAGTCCCCAACCCAACCCAAACACGCCCCCAATATTCTTCCCTTCCCTTTTTCCTTTTCTCTTTTCAGATTTCAGATTCACTCTACCTCACCTCACCTCACCTCACCTCACTACAGTACCTCACTGCCACAGTGCCACTCTATTGAGTACTCCGTATTGACTATTGACCTTTTCCCCTATTTCCCAAGAAAAAAGAAAAAAACAAAACCATAAAGTTAACAAATTTAATTAAAAAATAAAAGAAAAAAGAAAGAAAAAACAACAAAGGGCCAAATCAAATCAAATCAAATCAAGCAAGAGGGGGTGACACCATTTATTTATTTTATTTTTTAACATTTCATTTTTTCTTCCTTTCCTACCTCTACTCCTCTCTCTCTCCTCACCTCACCTCACCTCACCTCTTCTCACCTCAACTCTCTCGATCGAGATTTCGAATCTCAGAATCACAACAACCCAGCTCAATTTCCCCTCCCCTTCCCCTTTCTCTCTCCTCAATGCCGGTGATTTTCCATTAAAACAAAATTTGTCGGTGTCGGTAGGAAGAAAAATTCGACGGAAAACCCGCCGTAAAAACAGGAGGTGCAAATCGGCGCCCATTGTTATAATAATACCAACAAACAAATCAGATCATCAGGTAGGAGGGAGAAGGTAGTAGTGGGCCAAGGATCGGATGGTGGGGGGCCCACGGGGGCAGCAGCAGACATGGGCAGGTGGCGAGGAACAAGAGAGATTACGAGGAATAATAAACATTATTGAGGTTGTTATTGTTAAGGTCTCGGTATCGGTGGTGGTGGAAGAAGAGCAATCGATTCTCTCTCCGGGGAAAGAGAGAGGAGGATGCAGGTGCATTTGTCGCCGAGCATGAGAAGCATTACTATATTTAGCAGCGGAAACGGAAACGGAAATACTAATAGTAGTAATAATAATATAACTAGTGGTAATAGCAATAGTATTAGTAGTAATAATAATAATAATAGTAGTGTTGTCAATGGAAATGCCAATCATCATATCAATAGTAGCAATAATAACAATAGCAACAGTAGCAATAACAGCAGCGGGTTGGTTGACTTGATGAAGATCAAGGTGGCGGCACGGCACATCTCGTATAGGACACTCTTCCACACTATACTAATCCTAGCCTTTCTTTTGCCTTTCGTCTTCATCCTCACCGCCCTTGTTACCCTTGAAGGTGTCAACAAGTGCTCCTCACTTGGTACCGAGCCCTTTATACATTTATTAGATCTTATGTTGTTAAGTGATCTTATTTCTTGGTGTTTTATCATATGATTGATTAATTGGTATGATGTGGGTCAAGGGGACTGGTGAATTTTGTTGTATGATTTTCCTAGATTTATAATTACAATGGGTTTGTTTTTGTTGATTCAGTTTGTTGTTTGGTGATTTGAGATGGGAGAACATTTTTTTTCTTTTCAAAATGAAGATAGGTATTGATTTTGTTAGGATAGCTATGTGAATTTATTGGTTATCCAATTGTGGGAATGAATTGGAAGGAAGGAAGGAAAGGAGGGTTTGATTCTGATGATTACTTGGATATAGGTTTGTTGTTTGGGTTGAGACCCGCACGGTTGTTGTTTTGATTAGGATTGTAATGGGTTTGGTTAGTGCGGTGGAGTGGCCGAGTGGGTTTGTTTTACATGCACGTTCGGTGAGTGGCGGGTAGAAAGATGGAGACGCGGTTGATTTGAATAGAGGAAAACAAAATATAATTGCATGATTTTGATTTCAGGGATCCTGATTCAATAGGCGTAGAATTTGGTTTCCGTTGCATTACATCTATCGATGTAGATGTAGATGGATAATGGATGGATGAGGTGGGTTTGAAATACAAATGGGTTCGTTAACGGCAAATTTATGGGTGTGTACTTCTGATTTCCTTACAAGTCGTATTTTTTGGGGTTTTACTCTACTAGATATGGACGTTATCGGTTTGATTGAATACTAGATATGTGCATTTTATTTATAGGTCTGATTGAAAAGGGAAAGAAAAGAGGATTATATAAGTTTGTTTATGGTGATTTATTGGGTACGTGATTTATCTCTGTTTTCACCTGATCGGTTTCGATATTTGGGACAGTAATGGATTTATCTATGATACCCACTTACAGAAGGAGTGTTGGTGGTGGTTAAGTGTCTATACGGGCTTGATTAAAAACAAAAAGAAAGGAGAAAGGTGTTGACCATTATGATCTAATGAGGACAGGATTCATTTTGGTTGCAGCCTATATTTTGGGTTGTTGCTTTTGGTATTTTTGGTTGACATTCATGATTGTGGTTTCTTCCATATCCACTGCGATTATCTAGTTGTTGACCTTATAATGTGGTTGGTTTAACTTTTAAGGGATGCATTGGGCGATGTGAAAAGATTCATATCTGTTTATTCCTTGCTTCTTGAGATCCTACAATTACTTTCCGAGTTATCTTGCTTGTTGGTTATGCATGACTCTTATTTTGGCAATTAATAAGCGACCATGTTACCGTTCAACGCGAATACCTAAATGAAGAATAATTGTAAACATTTTTATGTGGGAAGTTTCTGTTGAGTTTCATTGGGAATATCTGCTGTCATTATCTCCACAATTAATTTTACTAATTTCCTACTAATAACCATTTACGGAAATTTGTCAACTGATTTTCTCTTGCCTTTTATGTTTCAGATTGTTTAGGTAGGCGTTTTGGACCGAGGCTACTTGGTACAGATGATTCAGCGGTAAGTTTTTGTTGTTGTTAATGTAGAAGCTTCATCGTCAAAGGTGCCTATATACTGACTTTGTTACTGAATTCGGTGATACAACAGAGACTGGTTAGAGATTTTCACAAAATTCTCCATCAGGTCAACACTGAAGACATACCAGCAGGCCTTAAACTGCCGGAGTCATTTAAGCAACTTGTTTCTGATATGAAGAGTAATCAATATGATGCAAAAACTTTTGCACTCATTTTAAAAGGAACAGTAAGTATCAGTCTACCAAATTCTGCTGATTGCTATTTCTTTTATATCTTCTGCACTCGGTAGAGGATTTTGTTGAAGGTTTATATAGGAACTCTAGCTGGTTTGGTTTTCTTGGTTATATGGTCGAACTACTTTTGACATAGCATGTCCGACTATCTTGAAGAATGGTTTCTTATGCGTTCTTTCATCTTTAAATAGCTCAAATTCTCATTTGTTTGCAGAGTTTGCTATTTATTTGTGATTCATTTTATCTGGTTTCTGGTTTATGCGGTCAAAGTGTCTTGAATCTGTATATAACATTTTGCCGTTTAACTGAGAACTATTTAGTTGCTATGCCTTCAGATTGGTGTGTTGCCACAAATGCTTTAGAGCGAATATTACTTTCTCATTTAAGGAGGTTTTATACTAAAAGAGCCTCAGAGGTGTTACGGGAGACTGTGTTTATTTCTTGGAGAATGTTGTGTCACATGATGGAGAGCATGCCTTCCGTTAATTTTGACTCGGTTAATGTCAATGTCCTGCTATAATCTCATTTGTGTTTCGTCCCCGAAATAGTGTATTTCGTATTTCAAACCCGATTTTATATGATAGACATGTATTAATTCCAGAAACCAGGAGCTAGTTATGTCCCAAAAGGCATTCTGGTAATTGGACGAACAACAAATTGTATGACATAATCGTGTTTTAGTCGCACCCTGTTCGGCATCCTGCAAATTTGTAATGAATAAAAGCTATTGATAAAGGCTGCTGATAATCCTTGTAAAGTTTGATGTGGCGCCACTCCATATTTTGATCTCTGGAAATGTTTAGTAGAGTATGGATTTCGAAATGGTAGAAAATCCATATTGATTCTGATTTAATTTTGTTTGTCATCCTAGTTGGCTGGCTGCTAGCCTGCTACTATATGAGTTAAGAGCTAGATTTTGTTAAGGTTACTACTTCGCATTGTTAGCTGTTTGGTGATTGTAATTTGAGTATTTAATCTGAGTTGCTGAATGAAGGACTGAAGTGTGAAGAAAATAGTTGTTAAGCACTTGAGATGTCTACGTTGTGTGACTCTACGCGTGAAAATATAGGATTAATTGCTGTTGATGGATTAATTTTGAGAAGATAAACCTTGGTGTTGATGAGCTTGGTTTACCTCTGCTTGCATTGTCTGCTTGTCACCCTGAATTAGTCATGGTAGGCTAGATGAAAGAGTGAAAACCTTTAATATGGAGGTACCTTGATTATTTTTTTGAGGTTTTTGGAGCAGATGCATGTCCAGTTATTGTTTTTCCGCTTTCTGTGTTTTTTTCCCTTCTAGTTATTTACAATTTTTCTTCAACTAAGATAACATGGTCTTGGACTTGGACCGCTACCTTTTCTTTTGTTTCTTCCTTTTCCTCTAGTGTATTTGCTCCTGTATTTTGATCTTCATCTCGTTCTGATTGCCAACTACTCATACAGTGGCGCCGAAAAAGTTGTTCAAAAGATATTAGCAAAGAGGTTCCTGATAGTCTGCTGTTAGGGTTCGTGTTCCCATTATTTTCTTATAACTTAGAAGCTGACAATGTTTTACTGTTAATAAGTAATGACATGTCCAAAGCCCCATTCTCCTGCGGTTGTTTACTAGTGTATTTTGTGGATGTTGATTGATTACTTGGATCTCTTGCATCTTGGGGGGCTTTGTGCCGTGTACCATGTCAGTCCCTATTTTTTCCTCTTTTTTTTTAAAAAAATGTTGCCGTATATATGACTCGATCGCTGATATATTAGTTAACTTTACAGATGGAGAAACTTGAAAGGGAGATTAGAGAAGCAAAGTTTGCAGAGTTGATGAACAAACATTTTGCTGCTAGTTCAATTCCCAAAGGGATTCATTGCCTGTCTTTGCGATTGACCGATGAGTACTCTTCAAATGCTCATGCTCGCAAGCAACTGCCTCCTCCAGAGTTACTGCCTTTGCTTTCCGACAACTCATACCAGCATTTTGTCTTGTCAACGGACAATATCTTGGCAGCTTCTGTGGTGGTTAACTCTGCTGTGCAATCATCCTTAAAACCTGACAAAATTGTCTTTCATGTCATCACTGACAAGAAAACTTATGCGGGAATGCATTCATGGTTTGCGTTGAACCCTGTCTCACCTGCAATCGTTGAGGTGAAAGGTGTTCACCAGTTTGACTGGCTAACAAGGGAGAACGTTCCAGTTCTGGAAGCTATAGAAAGCCATAATGGAATACGGAATTACTATCATGGGAATCATCTCAGAGGAGCTAATCTTAGTGAAACTACTCCAAGGACTTTTGCTTCAAAGCTGCAGGCAAGAAGTCCGAAATACATTTCGCTACTCAATCATATTCGGATTTATTTACCGGAGGTAATTTGCCCTACCTAAACTGTACATTCTGTTGAGTCTGCAATTTTTTTTCTTTTTTGATTTGGAACTGCTGGGAATGTTCTACTGGCTGAATGAATTTATGCCTGTAATAGCTTGTAAACACAAGTAGTTGTATTAGACAGGATAGCAGAATTTGTGTTGTACACTTGTACACTTATACTAATATTTGTTTGGATATGTTTCTTCTGAAGTTGGAGAAATTTGATTGTACAACTTAGATAATCTGCCTGTATACTTGTCTCTGATTGGAAATTGGTCACGGTGCCTTGTTTACTGTCATTGTAGGCTGGGATTGATGTTTGATATGTCGCGGAATTTACTTTTTTAGATAAGAATTTTTTTATTAATGGGTTGGAGGGCAAGCTGTCCTCCTAATAGCAAATTACAAGTTAGACCAATTCCTTTTTAAAATAGTCAAAGGATAGTCTACGTCTCGGAATTTACTTCAGTAAAGGTCAACAACTTTTAATATGTTTACATATATCCTCTGTTTGTTGTAATGTGTCTTCTCAACTATGTTCTGTGGGGTCAGATCAGTAAGATGATTTTTGCCTTTCACCTCTATCTTTGTGAGAAGGGACTTGCGATAGTTGTCATGTTGCTAGCTCTACATAGCCTGGAAACATGTTGCTACCCTGAAACAGTTGTCCACGGGTGCTCTTGTGTAGGCTGACAATTTTAGAAACAGTCGGTATCAATCTCAAAATTCCGTGGGCTTTTTGGTCTTGTCACTACTTTTTTGCACCGCCTGTTACTATCTGGGTTTGCCCCCTAATTTTGTGGTTTGACTATTTGGTGCCTCTCTGATAAGATCCTAGTGAAATCTGTGGTCACATGTGATTTGCTTCTTTGAAGAAAAAAAAGTTCATTACTGAAGATTTCTTGTCTACAGCGTTCCTGATTCGTTCTACTGTTGCCTTTTCTGACAGCTGTTTCCAAATATCGACAAGGTTGTCTTTTTGGACGACGATGTGGTCATTCAGCGAGATCTTTCTCCTCTTTGGGAAATTGACCTCAAGGGGAAGGTGAACGGAGCGGTAGAAACTTGTAGGGGGGATGACGAGTGGGTGATGTCCAAGAAATTCAGAAATTATTTCAATTTCTCGCATCCACTCATAGCTCAGAGTTTGGACCCTGAAGAATGTGCATGGGCTTATGGTATGAATATATTTGATCTACGTGCATGGAGGAAGACAAATATAAGGGATACTTACCATTCCTGGCTTAAAGAGGTAACTGTTTGCCTTTCACTTCAGCATTGGACTAATGTCTCAAAGGCGTTGTCTAGTTAATTTATATGCACTACATCATGCTAATTGGGGCCATCGCATTTCATGTTTGCAAATTCATAGTGCTGTCCCATCCAAATTCCTAAGAATAAAACTTTGGGGCATATGTTTGAAAAGAAATAATCAAACATTCTTTGAGATAGCTCATGTTGTGGTGGCTCGTTTCCTTTGGCGCAATTCAGAATTCTACCTGAGAATCAGCTAGTGGATTATTTTTTTCTTGCCACTAACAGTAATTATAGAACAATAATATTGAAGCGTTCTTTTTTTATTGGGGGAGGGGGGTTAGTGTGCAGAATTCTTATCTTGAACCCTTTCATCCTCGTGGTGTTCTCTAGTTTGAAGTAGCGTGGAAACAGTCACTTTGTAAGTTTCTTATCTAAGCATACATCTTGGAAAGACTTTGGTTAAGATGTTAGGAACTTAGGATTTGTAGCAAATGTCTTACTGTTCATAAACTTCCTGGTTTTCAGACACAGAAATGTGTCTCTACTTCTTGTTTTGTTGAACATTTATAATATGATGTTCAATGTTGCTATAAGAAACTTTACTTTTAGAGTTTTAGTTTCATTTGGGAAAAAAAAGAGATTTAAGTTTCATTGTCCTGTGGCCATGTCCCATGGGTTGCTTAATTTCTATGTTTCATGCACTACATGTTTCAGCATAATAATCTGTCGTAGTTGCACTGAGAATGCAAACAAACTTTTTTTTTTGTGGTGGGGGTGGGGGGTTGGGGGGGATTAGGAGAAGTCGAATAAGGAAAAAAAATAGATCTTCAATATCTGTGTATGATGAACGCTTGAAAAGTTTTAGCTCCCTATAATGTTATCGGTATGAATGTTTGTGGTTGAATAATTTGGTATTTGATGCAGAACTTGAAGTCAAATCTTACAATGTGGAAATTGGGGACTCTACCCCCAGCTTTGATTGCATTTAAAGGTTATGTTCACGCCATTGACCCATCTTGGCATATGCTGGGTCTGGGCTACCAGAATAAGACCAAGATAGAGAATTTGAGGAATGCTGCAGTTATTCATTATAACGGCCAGTCAAAACCATGGCTCCCTATTGGCTTTGAGCATCTTCGACCATATTGGACCAAGTATGTCAATTATTCAAACGACTTCATCAGAAATTGCCATATCTTGGAGTCATAGTTGTCAATTAGGTAGGAGTTGTGAAAGAAAGGTTGGACGAAGAAAGGTTGAAATGACACAGACGTTTCTGGTATATTCTCCTTTTGGCTGAAGAAAGTTGTAAAAATTGAAGGGAAATGGCACCATGAATTCGCCGAAGGTTTGAAATTCAAGGTTCAGACTTGTCAATGGCTCCCAATTTTGAAGGAGCAAGATCAAGACTTGCGTGGCGTATGAGATTCATTTTTTCAAACTGTAAAATAACAGACTCTTGTCAATTCTTTTGGTAGGGAAAGGTAATTTGGTCATTTCTATGGGGATCTCACATCTTATTGGATACATAGTAAAATAACGAAGAATCACATGTGATTGAAAGTGCCCCTTTTGAAGCCTCTGAGTGCAGCCAGTTGAGGCGCACCTGGCCAATGGCTAAGACAGACGTTATACGAGTTCCGCCAAGGGTTCTTCATCAGCTATGGAGGGAGAAGATATGGTTACAGTTAATTATATTTTTTTAATTTTATTTTAATCATTTTTGGTGCCTCTACTTTCATCAAATTGATGTGAATTCGTATTTTTGGCATAGGTTAAGGTTGGTCTGCTACATGTTTCTTGTAGTTGGGTATTGATCCTAGGACCTATCATTTTTTTTGTCGGTGTACGATTCTTGAGAAATAGCTTAATGTGCAGAAATTATTTTCTTTTCTCCACTATGATTAGCAATCAATAGTTATCACCTATCAGAACCAGATACCTGTTTGTTCCCAAAAAGCCTTGAAAGGCTATTAAGCATTTAAGCTTGCTTATGGTGCACATAAAGTAGGCAATTCGATAGGTAGATGATGCGAAGCTGGAGTTTCGTAGATGATCTCATACACGAGTTAGTAACTATCCAAACGTCACCACTTCTAGCGAGGTTGATTTGGATTGGACTAGATTGAAATGACAAATTTAAATTGTAGCAAGCCTCCTATTATAAACTCGTATTTTTTAGTGTGGTATCAAGACACCTAATATAGTTTTTTTTTGGGGGGTAAGCTATAAGCAGCAAGCCCCCTGTTTTAGTACAATCTCAGGTGACATACTTGAAAAGAGAGGATTGCTCGTTTGCTAGTTGAGCCTTTTTCCCATAATCCCATGTACTTTTGACCAATGTATGATTAGATGGATAGAAGAATGCAACTCCGTATAGATTAAGAGAGGGTCACTAATAAAGAAAAACCTCTATCAAGGAGTTTTTTTTTTTATTGTTCACTGAAATTTTGCTCCGACTAAATCCGTACCTGACCCGGGTCGCACACGAACTCGAGACCTCCCCTAAGGAGTATAGAGCTACTTACCACTCCAACCAACCCCACATTGGTTATCAAAGAGTTTATATTAATCCATTAGTAACCCCGTTTCACTGATTAGATAACTAAATTCATTTTACACCTTTTTTTGTGCCCACATTCTTCAGCAATATAAAGAAGCTTTCAATTTATCTGTCGGATGCATTGTTTTCGTATAATAACCTCTAGTAGTGACTAATGAGCAATTTATGTGTTGGATGCATTGTTTTTTTTTCTATGCTTAAATAACAATGTACCATTATTGTAACAATGTACTTCTAACAATTTTTTTTAATTTTTTTTGACAGCCGACACTAATCTAGTGCCTGGTACTTTATTATGACAGCACAGAGGACGGTCGTGCAAAAGAGCGGGAGTAAGTGATGAATGAAATTAAACCAAAATAAGAGGAACTGTCAAAATCTCCATAGACATAGGAGAGAAGTGTGCAAATGCACATTGACTTCAGATTTATGACATTTGATAACCCCGAAACAACCTCGATCGCTTTTCTCTTAGAGATTTTTATTTTTATTACTTTACTGATCAATGCATGCATCAATATCATCTCTTTTTATCTTTTATTTATTTCCTGACAATGTAACATATCTCCATGCATCATCATATCTGATCATATATTAAAATCTCCCCATGTAATTTGATTCTTAAAGTAATCAACTCAATTATTCTCGTACAACTTAAATTATTGCATGGTAGATATTCTTAACTCTTCCTTACAACACTTATAAAGTAAAGGAATCTGCTTCATATATTAGTTGGTTGGTTTGCATTTCTATACGATGATGACAGCTATTATATTAATACTCCTATAAGGTTAGACAGCTTATGCATCATTTTTCAGAACCTGGTAAGTCAAGTCATGATGATGAAATCAATGAAATGTTTGTCTTTTTTTGTGTCACTTTTTGTTTCCTTTTCTTCTTTTCATTGCATGTTTGATTCATTTTATGAACACCCAGATGAGAATTTTTATTTTTTTTATTGTTTTTGGCTGACCTAGTGTGTAGTGAGTCAGTGACCATTATATGATCTATTAATTCTTTTGTTATTTTTGTTTCAGCATTTTCTGTTTTTATGTGTAACTGTTAATTTCTTGTTCGAAATAGGCCCAGTTGATTTTACCTTTTGATTATTTGTCTGTTTTATTCATGTCTGTGAAAGAAAGGTTAGATTTTGAATCTGTTTGGTTGTGTTACTATTGCTTTTTGTGTGAACTTTTTCAAAATATGTATGCTGTACAGTAAACTGTGTCTTGTATGTGTTGATTGATACAGGTGGTGATATATTAAGCAGACATATAGGGCTTCTTTTGGTTCTGGGTGTTGTTGGGAAGGTCAGAAGAAATTTTTTCTGAGTAGATTCTGAGGTGAATCAGTAGTGAATGCAATTAAAACGTTAGGGAGGTAATTGAAGAAGAGGGAGCCTGGTTTGCTTTCTTCAGAAGGTCTGACAATGACCAAGACTCAGGATCAGTTGGAAATCAAGTTCCGGCTAACAGATGGAACAGATATTGGTCCAAGAACTTATCCAGTTTCGACGAATATCACTCACCTGAAGGAAAACATCCTTGCACAGTGGCCAAAAGGTAACATGGTGGTCCCCCCTCCCTTGTTTTTTTCATTAGTAAGTATGGTGGTCGTTCACTAAAGTGACAGTTTCATGTTCATTAATGACAAATACCTTAATAGGGTTGCCTAACAAACAGTGTCGTGGCGTCTCATCTAGTTTGGGTACATAGGGGGTAAGGCTGCATATACCTTGAGGATATGACTGGGTGCTTATGGGTGGTAGTTGATGATAACTTTGTGTATTAAAAGAGTTGAAAAGGAATTGGTTGTCATTTTGCACGCAAGTGTAACCACGAATCAGATACGTTGGACTAAGCTGTTGCAAGCAGATAAACGTATCTGTTGGATTCTAGAATTGGACTGTATTGAAGTGTGAAGGACTACAGTTTCATGAAACATGATCAAGGGCTTTATTTGTTTCTGTCAAGTCATACTGATCTTGTTGCAGTCCCTTCTCTAGTAATCACTACATACTTTTTACAATGCTGATTATGAAGGCGACATGCCACTGTATGTTAAATTGTTTACTTCCCTCTGGAACGGGCTAGGCTTGTTTCGAAAATTCTGTTAGTAATTTCAATAGGAATGTTATGCACTATATGGTCTTCTGGCATTTGAAATATTAACTTGAATGGTCTATGTTGGTCTCAAATTTTGGTGCAAGTGACATTTTTGACTAGACAAGAAACCAAATTGCTGGGGAGGGTACGGAGCCCATTCAGATGTCTCTAAACTGCCCTGGTCTCTTCTGTGAGATGAATGATTATGCCGACGGATTCTGTTCAATGGTCTAAGCCTGAATGGGAAGTAGTATCCTGCAGTTCTAGGCTACATAGATACGATGTACGCAACCAAACAACCTCTCTAGGCTGACCTTAATTAGAGGAACTCGTATGGTATGTTCAAGAAGACTTTGAACCAGTATCAGTTATGTGCATCTTGAAATCTGTCTTTTAAAGTAGTTTTATCAGGAACATGTATTCATATCCAGCTTCATGAATTTTTCTGCACAGAAAAGAGTTGTACGTTGGATGGACATATCACATCTCTCTGATTGATCATGAAACTGTTTTTCCTTCTCAATTGTAAGAGTCATATATACACTAATGAATATAAGATGTCTGCAATTTCGGAAAAGAATTTACCATTCATCTTTCGTTTGCAAATACTTAATGGTCAATAAGGAACTCTGGTCCTTCATTTCTTTGCCGTTCATTTTTTCCCTCCATGCTCCCATTGTTTCTAGTTTTTAATGAACTTCAAATTGATTATATGGTTTTGCCCTCAGTGATCACATATATCTTGTTCCTTCACTTGCTAGATGCCCGAGTTTAAAGCTCAGCTTGTCCTATTGGCGTACCTACGTCCCTTTTCTACTTCTTATCACTTTGTGGTCTTCTTTCTTGTATGCCTAAGAATTGTTTTTATATGGTGTCTTCTGTATCTTTTGTCCACTAACTGCATAACTTGTGTTGGTTACTATGTTTTCTAGATAAGGCGAATGGTCCCAAGTCAGTCAAAGATCTGAAGTTAATCTGTGCAGGGAGGATACTGGAGAATTTCAGAACAGTAGGAGAATGTAGAAACCCAGTATGTGATGTCCCTGGTGGAGTAATGACCATGCATGTCGTCATTCAGCCACATTCTACAGATAAAGGTAAGTGCTATATCTTCGTTCTTCTTAACCTTGCAAAGGAGACATGACATCTCTGCTCTTGATTTTATTGTTATCATCACCATGATGTCTGGTCTGCTAGGGAGTACATCCCCAATTCCCCATAGGTCAGCATTGTACCGTGTAGCGATGAGGTCAGATTGGAGTTTGCATCATGGAGAAAGGAAGCTGACATTACTGAAAACTGACTAGTGCTGAATTTGATGAATCTGAATTTGATTATTGGATAGTTGTTTGGACTCTCAGTGAGTTTTACTGCTTGTCATAAGATACTAGCTTACTTGGTTATGCCAAGAGTACTATTGCTAGCCAAACGCAGAAAAATCCATAGACCAGATGATTCCTGTGCCATCTTCTAATCTATACCCTTTTTATATCCCAATATTAGAGAATATCAGTTAATTTCTCCAGCTGATCCTTCTGTTTTTGTCTACCAGAAAAGAAAGTGGTCACCCAGCCAAAGCAGGGCAAATGTGTCTGTTCTATCATGTAATCCCATCTATGAAGTGGAACTTTGTACATGTTTTGCTGCTTCTGAAGAGTGAAGATCAAGGTGGCGTGCAGCAAAGTTAAATGGAAGCTTTAAGTTTCTATGAAAGATAGTCGTTTCATTTTTTTGTCTATTCATATCATGGTAGTGGTTGTCATGGTACGAACATTTTGGATTCCCTCTGGGTGGTAAAGAGTAAATTGTAAAGAAAACAAAAGTATTTCAAATTCCATCATACAGAAGATCAATTTCTTGAATTTTCTAGTTCTCTCAAGCTAGGAAAAACTTATTTGTGGCCTTAGGCATGCAATTATGTATCCTGTAATGAAGTTCAAGCTAATCTGTTATCTCATTGAATCTTTCTGAAGTTTATATGAATTTGGAGCCCTTGTGAACTTCGAATGGTATTTCGAAGGTCATTTGGTTTCATCTGATATTAGATGATCTTTGACCATGCAATAATACAAAATGTTTCAGCAGCTATGCAGCTGTTAAATTCCTTAGTCTCAGTGACCATCGAAGCTAAATGTTATATAGCTTCTGATCACAAAGACATGGCTCAAACAGATGATATGGAGCACCCAAAACATGTACTAGCCTACATTCCTAATCAAGGATAACTCTTGGCAAACGCAATCAGATCATTGCACTTTCGTTACTGATGATGGTTGGAAGAAAGAATCACTTCATGGAGGTTGTGCTTCGCTTGTGTGTCTTTTAAAGGAAACGAAACTCTCGGCAATGCTGAAAGGGAGTCTGTGTTCTGTAGACTTCAAAGCAAACTGTGCAACTTCAGTTATATTCAAGCATAAACGAATGCAATGTTATTCATGGAACACTTACTGATGCAAGAAGCCACGGAGTCCAATATGTTTCTATCACAATTTGCACTGACTCAGATTTCTCTATTTTTGATGTTGACGAACTCAAGATTATCCTTTCAAAAATGTGTTTTTTCTTGTTGAGATCAACCAAAAATCTATTAGGAAACTTCTTAAAGCTTAGGTTCTAGCTATAGCTATGGCTTCGGAATTGCTCTAAGCCTCTAACTTACTATCAATAAAAAAAAGGAAAAATACCATTTTAGATACCCGACTTATAGCATAATACCAATTTGGGGTCTCACGTGTTCAATATGTCAAAAAGGGTACCTGAACTTTCGACATTGTACCAATATGGGTACCTGTT
>ONZK01000484.1:94265-108158 GCA_900322385.1 Pharnaceum exiguum
GGGGGGGGGGGGGGGGGGGGGGGGAGGCCGTAAGGAACATGGCCTATTACGCCCATTTTGTGGGAGTTCTTTCCCACCCCTCCAGTTTCTCTTAACTCAACCACCATCATCACCTTCTCATATTTCGAAGTATTACTACTTTAACGATCAATCCCCTACCAGTCACGGCCTACATGAAGGAGATTTTTATAATGTTGTTATATTCAACTAAGTTCAAAGTATGCGTAGTGGTTTTGTTACTTCCTAATGATGTTTGTAGTACTGAGAAAATGCATTGCTTATGTGCATTACATGTGTTACATCATATCCATTTGTGTATATTGGTCAGATAGCTTGATTTTCGCAAAGCGCAGCATCATGCTTTTGATGCAATTTTTAACTTGTGATGCATGTGTACACTGCAGCTATTGACCTAGTGGATGAAGCAGCTGCCAAACTAAAGATGGAGATAACATCCAAACCCACCGCCCTTGATGAGATTAACCGTTCTGTGTTGAAGCTTGAAATGGAAAGACTTTCTCTTGTGAATGATACTGATAAGGCCTCAAAAGAGAGGCTCAACCGGCTTGACGCAGAGCTTGCCCTTCTGAAAGAAAAGCAAGCTCAGTTGACTGAGCAATGGGAGCACGAGAAAACAGTGATGACACGTATACAATCGGTTAAAGAGGAGGTATCGAGTCCCTTCTGTTTGTACAATTTTCTTGCCTGATATATTTTTTATTTGCATCTCACCTTGGTTTTTTAGCCAACACGAATTGTTGTTCTCCAATTTGTATGATGTGTGTGCTTGTGGGCAATAGTTGCAGTGGCTGTTGCCTTCTTCATTTGGAGTGGCATATCTAAAAGTACTAAGTGGCTCTTTCTTTTGTTTTCTGTTTCTTGTTCACTCAGATTGATAGGGTTAATGTTGAGATCCAGCAAGCTGAGAGGGAGTATGATCTGAATCGTGCAGCTGAATTGAAGTATGGTAGTCTCAATTCTCTCCAACGCCAACTTGAAAGTGCAGAAAAAGAGTTGGATGAGTACCTAAAAAGTGGGAAATCAATGTTACGTGAAGAGGTGACAGGCAGCGATATTGCTGAGATTGTCAGCAAGTGGACAGGAATTCCTGTCTCGAAGCTCCAGCAGTCAGAAAGAGAAAAGCTCTTGCATTTGGAAGATGAGCTGCACAAACGTGTTGTGGGACAAAATCCAGCTGTGACAGCTGTAGCTGAGGCTATTCAACGATCTAGAGCTGGACTTTCAGATCCGCACCGTCCCATTGCTAGTTTTATGTTCATGGGCCCTACTGGTGTGGGGAAGACTGAGCTAGCAAAAGCACTTGCCTCTTATTTATTCAACACTGAGGAGGCCCTTGTGCGAATTGATATGAGTGAGTACATGGAAAAGCTTTCTGTGTCAAGGTTGGTCGGTGCCCCTCCTGGTTATGTTGGCTATGAGGAAGGTGGGCAACTAACAGAGGCAGTTCGAAGAAGGCCATATTCAGTTATCCTTTTTGATGAGATAGAAAAGGCTCACAGTGATGTGTTTAACATATTCCTTCAAATCTTAGACGATGGTAGAATAACTGATTCACAAGGACGGACAGTCAGCTTCACCAATGCTGTCATCATTATGACTTCCAATGTTGGTTCACAATATATTCTCAATTCTGATGATCAGACATTGTCGAAGGAGGTTACGTATGAGACTATAAAGAACAGAGTGATGGATGCAGCCAAATCAATCTTCCGTCCTGAGTTTATGAATAGAGTAGATGAATATATTGTCTTCCAACCCCTTGATCGTGACCAAATTAGCAGCATTGTCCAGTTACAGGTATGACTCGAATGCTCTATAATTGCATTTTGTTCTGAGTGTTTGGGAACTTCACACTTCCTTTTTCCTTCCTGATTGGGGTGGGTGGGGTAGGGGTGCGGGGATGACTTAAACTTACACATTCGTTTATGAACTTTTGACCCTGTGGGCACAATAAAAGATGCATGATCATTGTTGGAGTACTTCAACAGTTTTCTTGCTAGTGGAATGAGAACCACCTCCCACTCTTGACTCCATGAGATTCCCGGGGTCGCTCAGAGAGACTAGACCTGGCAAAAGTCACCCGAACCTGATGACCCCATCCAAACACCCAAACCCTATACCCGAAACAGGCCCAAAAGTTGCAAGCGAAAGTCGATCAGAGATCTGGTTGAACCCATCCCGAACCAAAACTGACTCGTAAATGTTCATACAGTTGTATTCAAAATGCATTTTTGAAGCCAATCTTCAAAAATTCATAGACCCGGAAATGACCCGATTTGAAATGAACAACCCGTCCTGCAACTTGACCTGGAAATAAGTAAGGTAAATTGACCCGACCCTTGTGTGCTTCACCCGTTTTCCGGGTCTAGGACTAGGAGGGACCTGCCCGGGATGAGAAAGCCAAGACGTGGTTGTTCTTGCCTGCCCAAAAAAAAACAGAAAAAGTTTGACGGCTTCTTTTTGTCGAATTCTGCTCACTGCTAAGTGATGATGATATTTGCTGCCGTGCAAGTCCTGGAAGGGGAGAAGTACTCAACTACTCAGACAGTGTGGTTAAATTTTTGAAAATTCTTCTAGTTTTCTTTTTAAAACTAGCTACATATTAATTGTTTGGTGTCATCTCTTTCACAATCTTTTGTTTTGTTATCTTGCATAGTTTACGTCATAGGAGGGCACACTATCATATTTTCTGATTCTATTCTCCTGAATAAAACTTCCTTGTTTTGATGTGGGTAAACATTGTATTATTTCATTCATGAGATTGATCTTGGTGCACTTACCATATTTCTTTCAATCATATTCAGCTGAAACGAGTTCAGACAAGGGTTGCTGATCGTAAGATGAAGATCCAAGTAACAGATGCTGCAGTTCAGCTTTTGGCCAGCCTGGGATATGATCCCAACTATGGTGCTAGGCCTGTCAAGCGTGTTATTCAACAGCACGTTGAAAATGAGATCGCGAAAGGTATACTGAGAGGGGATTTCGCGGAAGAGGACACCATCCTTGTCGACACAGAGCTCACGGCATTTGCAAATGGTCAGCTTCCGCAACAAAAGCTTGTATTCAAAAGACTAGGGCCAAATTCAGAATCACTAGCTACAGAATCTCAGGAAGCTTTTTCCCAGCGTTAAATTAGTTAGCTTGAGCTTTCGCTTCGAGCTAAGACATGCGCATTTTTGACGTACCAATACTAAAGATTTGGAGTTACTATATATAGTCCTCACAGGTGGTTTAATAAAGTTGTAAATATATTTTACTCCTCTCAGGAGTATTCTTTTTGATGCGAAAGACATCATATTACTACTGGTAGCAAGTAGAAAGTAGCCATTATCGCGTCTAATTAGCCATTACAATTAGGATTTTGATCAAAACGTTCAACTACATTACAAAAATCATCTCCATTTCCGTGGCTTATTTTTCCTGCATTTGATCTCCGCAATTCTTGTACCATGTGCAGTTAGGTCAAGCAGTTGACATCATACCTTTCACCAGTCATGAGTACCCACAAACATGTGATAGGGAAGAGGAACAAAGAATAAAGTTGATTGGAGTTGTACAATATGTATCCACTATCCAGAGTTTACTAAAGTTGGTCAATGAAAACATTTGCCACGAGAGCAAGATGCTTGCCGCCATTTGATCGTGGATACGTTTAGCTTATTTTCTAATATTGGTAAAAAGAATAAAGTCGCGTCATTCTGAAACAGTCTTTCGATTTTTTGGGACAAAGGCTGCGTATATCACAGAATTCGTCGACTGAGTTGTTGTTGTTGACTTGTTGTTGTTGGTTAAAAAGAGAAAGTCAAAGGTTTCAAAAAAAAAAAAAGAAAGTCAAAGGTATGATATCAAGCCAGTTGTTTGGCTGGGTGCCTGGGTTTCTACAGTTGTTTGTTCATGTGCTGATGTAAACTGTCCACTGATCGTGCTAAGCTTTTGATGAAGCAGTTCTTTTTTTTTTTTTTTTAGTGCAGCACAGTCTTAACTTCAAATAAACACACTAAAATTTTGATAATTGTCGTGCTTGCCTTTTCTGGGAAGGACACCATAATTTCCTCGGTATGTCAGTAATGGCATTGAAGAAAACTGCAAAAGCAAGTTTGGTGGAAATATCGATATAGAGCGAAAACACAACGCAATCGCGATGGCATAATTGAATAGAGCGAAAACACAACTACGTACATACATTGATACTTGAAAGAAAAGGATTATCGATCATCAGAAGCCAACGTAAGACATTATTCAGTTTCCATGTCAATTCTTGGTAGGGACGTCATTCTGCAGTAGAATACCAGTAGCGTCGACGACTGCATTGACCAAACTGCTTGCATCGCCAAGTGTGGCACCGGCACCGGAGTAGCTGCTCCAGGTCCTAGCTGGTTCATCGGTTCCTACAAAGGTGATCACATCACCTTCGGTAACCTCCCAAAATGGCACCGCACGGTAAGCTGTTATTAGTAACTAGCTTTGCATATTATTAGCAAGAAAATTCTACAACAGCAACATCAAGTCAACAACCGAGTGTAAATCCCCATTCAATGGGGGTGCTCGGGGTCAGGATGTACGTAACCTTACCCCTGTTTAAGAAAACAGAGAGGTTGTTTCCGAGAATTGCCACATTCAAGAAAATTCTAAAGGGTTTAATTCACACCCCACTCAATTAACGATTATCATTTCAAATGGAATAACAGAGGCCTGAATAAGAAAATGAAAAACAAGAAGAAAGAAATAAATACTCACTGCAAGACCGGGGAAGGTTTCAAGAGTACTTGCAGTGTCTGTCATGAGAATAAGTGCCAACAGCAGTAGTAATCCGAGAGAAGCACAGACCTTTGACATGTTATTCTCTGTCTTTCTTTACTTTCTTAGGAGAGATCCTAGCTTGGTACAATAGTAGTATGCTACGATATACGTAGTATATAGCAAGTACTATGTTTGTGTTGAATTGTTGATCCCTCAACTCCTCAAGTTCCAAGGTCCTTCGAATCCCTTTATATACTGTACTCCATTAGAAGAAAAAAAAATGTACTCCTTAGATTGTACGCTGTATAATTATACGTAGCATTCTGTCTGTATGCAGCTATTACAAGGCGCTTTGATTTCAAGCATGTGATTGTCTACCTATTTGCACAGCCAGTAATTTAAATACTAACAACAGCAGGAATATTCCAGCCCGTAATCAGCACAAATGAATTATTGGACTAAAACAGCTCTTGGTCAAGTACATGCATTATATTTTGGATAGGCATCTTAAGCTATCCAGAGGATGTTTCGGGGTCTTCCGCAAGCGGACTTTGCCACGACTTCCGCGGCGAATTCTAGTCGGGATAATCCGTTTGCCACGACAGATTTTTCTTGAAAATCAAAGAAGTTTTCCTTCTAACTCTTGCATTGGAGACTTGGGAGACTTGGGAATGTTTGGACTTTTAAGTGAAAATGCTGTATAGTAGCTATATGTTGTAATGTAGATAGAACATTTGAAGTGAACTTTAACTCTGGCAAAATAGGTCCTCGCGAATAGTGCCTTGCCATTGCCGAGGTCAAATATTCCTCTTTGATTGGTTTGGAGAACCTGCAACGCAAACATAGCCGCCACAAAGGCAAAATTACTTGATTTTTCTGAAGTATTGCAAAAGATCTTACAAAAGAGCATATTTGTTTATAAACCAAATTATCCACTATTAAACTCACTTGTATATGCTGCCAATTATACTTGTGCAATAAGATATCTAGACAGCCAAATCGAACTAGTCTAGTCTATGTTGCTCAATATAGTAAGCTGGTAACTAGTTGTTGCGGCATATACACATGGTGCGTCTGTGTGTGCATTTTAGTGTAGGCCGGCTGTAGCTCTTAATACATGTGCTAACTGTTAATGAAAAGAGCTGAACAAAGGAGCCCTCTAATCTCTACCAAAAGTTCTGGTACCTATTTGTGTCAACTATTGCCACGGGTTATTTCATACAATAATTCCCAAGAAATGAAGTATTTTTGCTTCTGTTTTCGCTGCAGCGTGTATACGCAACAATAACAAGTTACTTCCTCTGCCAAAAAACAGTGGTCCGCCTGTTTATGTATTTTACCGATCATCTGCGTGACCTATTTCTAAAGAAGAGAGTATAAAACTAATCCCTCTTTTCAGGCATCATCCCTCTTCTAAGGAGAGTGGTAGAGGTCAGAGGGACACAGTCACACAGGGTCATTAATTCAGTTGTTGGATTTTGCAAGATCTCCCCTCTAATAAATAGGGCACAACAATTGCTAGAGAGATAGAAACATATATAGCGTGGTTCTCAAAAAAAAAAAAAAAAAAAGAAACATATATAGCGTAAGTTAGTGACCAACGAGGCACTCAAGCATTTTTTGAAACTCCGTCCTAGAATCATGCATTGAGAATTTGTGATGGACTGGGGTTCAGGATTATATACCTATAGCACTCAAAAAATCACTTTTTTTCCCATCAGTACGCATGACGCCAGAATTTAGCTGCCCAAAGGCCTTATAAACAAGTCCGACACAGTCACACAATTAAAAAATTTAAACAAGTGCATCACCCAATTAGTACCTTTTGTCAAGCTATATCATCATTAGGTATCAAGCATGAAACCAGTACAAACTCCATGCATGTTTTTGTTTGCAATGGAATCAGCAAGAATCAGAGAACACAGAAAAGAGTAAGATATAGAAGAAAGTATGACAATAGACTTTTGGTGCTATCATGCCTGGCATTATGGAACTCAGGCACTGGGATCAGGATTATATACCTACATTTTGCTCACAATATCACCTACATAAATCACAATTCAAAGCTTGCACCAAGTCTAGCTAGAAGAAAACATGAAGAGACCCATAGACTATAGTCACATAAACATACCTCAAAATATCGCATAACAAAGATTGGCATGAGCCTTGCCTTCAAATTGGAGATAGACACCAAACATGCACATAACGAAACAGAGAGGCAGCAAACAGTCAACAGAAGGAAGACCAATCTAAACACAAGATACGGCTGATGGAAAGATGCCCGCAACAAATGCATAATAAATTAATAATCATAACTGCAGATTCCATACCTAAAGGTTCCTGTAGCTTTGCCTGAAGATTGCGTTGCTCTTGGCTACCAGTTGGAGTAGTTCTTTTCCATACAAGTATACAAGAATGTTAAAAAGACTTCCACTATTCCAGTGGTGAGAGACTGCTCCAAAAATACTGGCTCATCCTGGTCGTACTCATGCCTCTTCAGTCTTTGAAACAAGAATAATTTTTTATCCGTTCACTGAAAAGGCTAGTGGCTCAGCCTTTCCGCAGAAACTGCAGCATAAGAACTCTTGTCTTACCGTCAGGTACAAGGCCAATCTCTCGCATCTTTATGTATAGTTTCTTGGCTGATGCAAGTTCTCTTTTCAGACACATGCCTTGAATTGCAGCATTATACAGAGAATCATTTTCTGACTCCTGCCAGATGAAATGACATTGAAGTAATGCCAATAGTATCAGAGCAGAATGAGATGTTACCTATCTGAACACTTGCTAATATCAAAACACCAGGCCACCAGCACACGGGAAAACTGATCTGATTATATAGACACCTATTATATTTCACTCGAACATATAAGACAAACATGACACCATAATTCGCCAGCCAAAAATTATTTCTTTCATGATCATGGCTTATTCCAAAAAAAAAAAATCAAAAGAAAAAGAAAAAGAGAGAGAACAAAAATGAAATGGTTGTTACAGTTTCAGATATCTGAGGACAAACAAGAATTTTCTGTTGTTGAAACATTGAAGAAAAACTTATCTTCTCTTTTAAAGACTAGATACACTAGTAACAGAACACCACATAAAACTGAGATCAGAAAAGTTCAACTCACATTCAGGATGTCCATCACATTCTTCCACAAGCCTCCCCAGATGCAGCTTCTTAGTAGTGACAAATGTGTGAAGGTGTCCGGGATGCAGTTCTCATCTTTCATGTGTTCATAAACTTGCAAAGCAACCGCTGGTTGTTCAGCAGCCTCGCATGCATATATCACAATATTATACGATGAAGTAGGTACTGCCAAACCAGAGCTCTCCATTTTCCACAACAACTGAAGAGCCTTTTGCCAATCTCCAAGCTTCTGGCAACACATTAGGGCAGTATCGTACAGATATATATTTGGTTTGAAGCCCAGATCTTTTTGCATTTGATAGAAGAATTGAAGAGCATCATCATATTGCTCAGCCCTGTACAAAGCACCAAGCAATGCTTTCCAGGTATATGAATCTGGTTCATAGCCCAAAACTTTTATTTTCTGATAGACTTTATACGCTGCTGTTACCTTACCTCCTTTCCCGAGTGAATTCATCACTGCATTGCAAGTAATCAGATCTGGCTTTAACTCGCATTCCAGCATACTGTGAAACACACTTGATCCTAAATCCCACATCCCTTCTTTCATGCAAGCGCCTATGACAGCACGCATTGCATCATGTCTGGGCTGAATTCCATTCTGAAGCATCTCGTGATACGCATCAATAGCCATCTCATATTGACCACAACGCACAAATGTACATATCAACACACAATAAGTGACCGTTGTCCCAATACACCTATTTTCTTTCATAGAATTCCACACCTTCCACATCTCAAGCCATTTATTCTCCTTTGCTAGGATTGACAGAATAGTATTATAAACAATTGCATCAAACCTCGATTTCACCTCACTTTCCCCTAACCACTCGAAAAACATTTCTAATGCCGCATGACTACCATCATGGCCGGCCACCGCTTTCAACACCAAGCTACAAGAATGCCCTGAAATTATCATCTTATGCTTCATCGTTACAAAAACTTCCATCATATCGTCAACCATATTTCTCCGCAAAAGACAAGACAATAAAGCATTGCAGGCAAGTGAGCTTGGCCGTAGCCCTGCCAAATCCATCGACCTAAACAAAACTAACGCGCTTTCCTTCCTATTGGTTCGGCTAAGCGCCAGAAGCCGCTCTGACAAAACCTCCTCACCCACTTCCTCCAAATAACATAACCTAGTCTTAGTCTCACTCTCATTTAAACCCGTAGATGAAAGACTCGAACTTTCATCGTCACCATTCTTATCTTTCGTCAATATCGAGTTTTCCCACACGGGTTTCTCTCCATCATCACCACTATCATCATCATCCTCATCATCATCATCATCCTCCTCATCATTATCCTCATCCTCATAATTATCATCAAAATCCTCATAATCATTAAAAGATAAGAATTTTTCTAGTTCATGTTCAACAGTAGCAACCTTAACCTTAACATTCATCAATTTCCTAAATTTCAAAGACCCATTGATAATACAACCATAGTCACTTAATGAAAACTTTGCTCTAACATTTGCTTTCCTTTTGGTTCTAAAAGAAGCATAATTTAAACCCACAAAATGCTTAATTATTCTATAGTCTAAACAGCTAGAGCAACAGTGGAAACAAAACCCATTTGATGCCACAGTTGTAATGTGCGAGTTTGCAAATGCATCAACCATGCTATAAAGTTTCCAGAGTAATAATAACTAGAAAAGATAACATGGGTTTTTGTTTTGTTTTGTTTCAAATGATACTAACCTTAGTTTCTATAGCTTTGCTTATGATTGTGTTGCAGCCCAAATGCCAAGTAATTATTTGTGCAAGTGCTGGGAGAGAGAGGTGCAATGGAGTGGATGAGGGAAGGATAGAAGTTTGGGGAGAGGTGTGTGTATATTTCCCTCTTAGCCCCCCGGGGTTTAACGAAAGAAAAAAAGGATAAAAAACAACAAAAGGGGCAAAAAAGAAAAGAAAAACGAAGGAAAGGAAAAATGTGGAAGTGGAAGCATATACGACGTCGTATGTCTGTACTCCGTACATTGATTTTCATTCATCGCTCAAAAGCAAAGCCCACTAATAATAAAGTGTACCAGATACTCCAGTAACAGTGTATGTGAAACTCGACTGTATCAGTCCCTTGAGCGTGAAATAAATATAAAAGAAAATCATTTCTGAGGAGAGGAGCATTTATTATTAATGGGTAAGTATCATTAACTTGAGTTTCCTTCCTCATGCTTTACTGTTCTGGGTTTTCATTTCTTTCTTCTTCTAAATAAATTCTAAATGAGCAGCAGAAGGAGGAGAATGTGAGGAGAGTAGAGAAATTGCAATTGAAATGGAAGGAGTGGCGTCAATAGCGTTATTACCAAGTGGGAATATCTCTGGTCACTTCATTCGTATCCCTCACTCCACTTGCTTTGGCCTCCTTGGCACTGGTATTTAACCTTTTTTCCCCTTGCTTTCTCTGCCTTTATTTAAGCTTGCTTCTATTTATTACTGGATTGTTATAATTGCTACACTTGCTTGGGCCTCCAATGTGCACTGTTGCAGAAATGGTTGAGTGGATTTAAGTTAAAAGATTAAAACTTTATTTTCACTTTGCCTAATGGCTTCTGTAATTATTATGTTGCTTTGAAAATATATATTTGTTCAGAAAAATTTGTGCGAACCTGTTTCATATATGAGAAGGAGTTAATAATGACCACCGAGGGGTTATTAATTAAGCTTTTTCTGTCATTAATAACCCGTTTCATATATGAAACGGCTTTACACCATTTTTTGTGATCTTAGTTAGGTTATAGGGTTCAATGAATCATGTTTTAGACTTGGAAAGATGATTTCTTTTGACAATGGAATTCCGCAATGACCGAATTAAGTCATACACTTGGAGGATAATCATATCTATGCAATCATACAACATGTTTGAGTTGTGAATTTTACCATGAATTATGCATTGGTAACACAAGGAGGATATTGTACTTACTATTTATCTTCGTCAATCGATAGTTCTTTATTTTCTAAAACTTTCCTCATTCGCGTGATGAGTGTTGTGCTTCAAGAGAGTATCTTAGTTGATTTTGTCCGTGTATTCCGATTCTCTACCAATGAAAACATGTACGCATGTCAGCGCACAAGTATATGCTATCCCAGGAGATGATATTAATGGAGTTGGGAAATCTAAAAGACGAGATACACACAGCGGTTTTCAATGTCGTGTTAGCTTATTTGTTGATCTTCCAACAGTATTAGACTGCTGAAGCTTTGTGTGGTTGAGGGGCAGATATGATGTTGAACTTTATTGTTCGTACTCGATGCTTGTACATTTGTTTTCTGACACTACGACTGTATGTTGTTTCACAAGAGATGGCTTGTGAAAGGGAGTGTAGCAGGGGAGAAGATTACCGCTTGATCAACCTCAACATTATTGAATTCAGTGTAATTATTGATCTTTTCTTCTTTTATATGTCGTGTGATGTTTCCATGATGTTATATTTGCTTATGAATCCTGTTTAATGAACTACTATTAACAGACGAAAAGAGAGGAAACTGTGGTGGTGGAATGCAAAGGACATGATGCTGCTAGGTTTCATAATGTTGACCATCTACATGGGTAAGCTCCTTAATCTAATGTTACGAAAGTATTATTGTGCATGATACTTTTGGACCAAATATTGTATCCTTTGTAAAAAGAGATTTAAATTAAAAAAATTTTTTTTTTTTGTCTCAACCAAATATTCGTCTCTCCTGTTCTTCTCCTTCCGCCTCCATCCCCGTGTTTGCTTACTTTGAGATTAGGTTTCCTATGACAATGGACCATAGTAATGCCGCGGATTAAAATGTAAACAGTTCAATTTATTTTTGGTGGATTAAGCTGGTATAAACGGTATCCGTATCTTCTTTGTGATTGCTTACCAGCTGGGAGACAAATGTAGTCAAGGAGGTTGAACAGAAGCAGACAAAAAGCAAGATCAGAGTCTCCTTTGAATGTGAGTCTCTGAAAGCTGACAAAGCAGCTGAAGATCACATCATACAATTCATGCCTAAATTGATAGGCATGGAAGCTGTTGGTAAGTTCTACTCTGTATGTCTTTCAACATTCTGAATTTCTGATGCAGAAGTATCAACATTGAAACCAGAAAAAGATTTTTTGAAATATCTACTGCTGCTGATAATTCTGCTCGCTGAGCAATTTGAAAACAGCAGCCTATAGGTGTTTGGTTTTTGGATATCCTTTCACATTATTGGGGTAATATGTTTTTGTATGTTCAATTGTGCTTAATGTTCAATTATGAAGCTTGTGCCTTTAAGAGGTGAAATTAGAACCAGTTTCTGGTTCCACCTCTTATCTTTTCATACGAAATGTACAATTGCATACAAGAGGAACCTGCAGAACAGTTTGCAGAGAGCATTTCTTTTCTTTTCTTTTTGACAATGGGTAAACGTCGTTGAACGACCCTAACCTATCAACTAAAAGAAGGAAGCCCCTTAGCACTAGCTTTGAGAGCTAGATTACAAGCTTCACTCACTACATAAAAACAAACTTTATTACAAATATAATTAGAGGAGTCGACCATCAATTTCTTCTTCGGTGGACTTTCCACAGACGATCAGAAAGTATGAGAGTACGTCGGTAATATATGAAAATATAAAGAATTAAGGGTCAAATGTTAGCTTATTGGTGTTCTTTGTCAGTCAACGTTGGGAAGATGACCATCTCCGGTTGGGACTTTGAAGAGGAAGAACGAGAGCAAGTGGAAGAGGAACAAGTAGAGCAAGAACCAATAGAGCAGGAACAGGTAGAAGAAGAACCAACAGAGCAGGAACAAGTAGAACAAGAACCAATTGAGCAGGAACAAGTAGAACGAAAAGCAGTAGAACAGGGACTAGTAGAACAAGAACCAGTAGAAAAGAAACAAATAGAACAAGGGCAAGAAGAGCTAGTGGAAATAGAACAAAGCGAAAGAGGATATGGTGATTGGGGAGAAGACACTCAAGAATCTTGCTGCCTGTGATACAAGATGTGAACAACTATGAGTTTCGTTTTGTTTTTTCAACTCCTTTCTTCCTTTTGTACTTCATTGCTCAGACTGGAGTTGGGCTGCTGCAAACATTCATGATGCTAGTTAAAACCAAAGGCCATCTGTGCGGTTACTGATATCTACTAATACGGGATTACATGTGTACTAGGCACTGTAGGCAGGTCTAATTTTTTTGATGAAGGTACATACTTCGTAAAAATCTGTGAAGTTTATCATCTATCTTTTTATTTTTTGAGAGACATCATCTGTCTGTTTCAATGTATGAATGTATCTACTAATACTGAGTCGAGTTTTCTTGAATCGAAAGGGTCTTACATTCTTACTTCATTTTTATGTCAAAGGAAAGCACTGTTCTGTCTTGAGTCTTAACTCCAAAAAAAAAAAACATTGCAAGAAACTAGTGATAGAAGTTTTCATACAGGATTATTTATCTCCTTAACTTCTGGAAACTCTTCTAAACTAAGGGAAAACTTTGGTAGATGCTGACATATACTCGGTATTGTTCGAGGAATCGAGGTATTTGCGACTCATCAAGACTTACAGAGGCCATCTGAAAATGGTTTTAGAACATAATCTACCCACTCTTGTAGGTGGGTGGACCCCAATCTGTTAAAGTGATGGCATTTATGTATTGTTTGCGACAAGTTAGATGTGGACACTTTAAGTCTGTTTCATGAAGTGACGGCCATTCAAGTGTTCAGCAAATCATCTTTGGACTTCATTTGTGAGTTATGCCTGTAGTTTTCTGAGCTCTGGGCCAGACAATGCAGCAATTTACACCTGAGATATTTACCTTACGAAGTGAACTGATTTTTTATTGGGTATTCCCGTGAGGATGATGGGCACACCTCTGAAACTTTACAATCAGAAATGAGAAAATGTCGGGCATTTGGAATATTCCATTTCCGCAGGTCATTAGTGTGTGTAAGATTTAGCATATAGCAGATAGTAGATTGTATTAGCAGATAGCAGAAGCAGATTGTATTAGCAGATAGTAAAC
>ONZK01000484.1:108551-119215 GCA_900322385.1 Pharnaceum exiguum
ATTAGCAGATTGTGTGAAAATATCATTATCTCAATCTACTATCTGAAAATGCTATGGTGAAGAGCATTTTCAAAAGAGTAGATTGTACCAATATGCTATTGAAATCTACTAGCTAACTAAACACCCACAATAGTAGATTTGACCGGTCAAATCTACTATTGTGGGTACAATCTACTAAAAAATAGCAGATTCTTGCTCAACCAAACAGGGCCTTAGTGCAGAAACTGAACAATATATGTAGTACCAACAATCTGTATGCTGCATAAACTAAAAACAGTACAATGCAACTTTCACAAGTATATGTAATTAGTATTATCATTTATCAACATCCAAAAGGTCAACCCAGAGCCACCTCAAGTAGTGGTTTGAGTCGATAAATCAATTTCACTACAACTCCCACCCAATAGTCTTTCACGTTTGCAAAACTCATCTCAGGAAAAAATAGAAAAGAAAAAAGGTCACATGTACACTTCGCACCCTAGCAACTCTGTAGGGCTGCACTTTCCGCATGAATGAATTCTTCCTGGTGCTAACTTCTCATAACAGGCAGCAAACTGCATGTCACAGAAGGAGCCATCATCTACTAACAGCAGCAGATGGCTTTTTCTCCTGGAGGGAGATCACAGTTTCAAAGGCGCCCACCAAGGCCTTTACTTTACTTTTCCTTGTCTCGACGAGCTTACTAGCTGTTTCTTTGATCACATTATTGAACAAGACTTGCTCTTCTTTAGAAACCACCTCTTGGTGCTTTAAAACTACTTTCACTGGACCACCTTTGGTCTCCTTTTTCTCAGTCCCAACTACTTTGTTCCTGTAACTCCTCCGAGTCCCACCACTAACACTTTGATCATCTTCCAAGCTTCTGCCATGCCTAAATCGCAACTTCCTTGAACTGTTGGTTTCACATTGAAGATCAACCACCTTGCCCCTTCTGAATTTCAGCTTCATATTCGCAGGGTCTTGATCATCCTCTTTCCGCCCATTGGCATTGCCAGTAACATCATAACTTGAGACTGAGGTTTCAGCCTCACTATCTGTAGACTCCTCAGCATCCACTCCATTGGATGTGAATGATTGAGAATTTGTTTGAGAAGATAAAGCTAATGATTCAGGAGACAGTGGGGAAGGAGATTGGATGAGTTGGCTTTCGTTCTGTGCAGCAGGCGAGCAATCTTTTCTGGTGTCAATCATATGCAAAGTTTTCTCCTCCACCTTTTCATCAACTATCTCCTTAGTCTTACTTGATCCTGTTAACTTCTTCTGTCCAGAAGGAGCTATATTCCTCTGGGTCTGATCTTTCACACCTTTGTTCTTTCTTGCAGCAATGCTAGCAGTTATGACTCCTGATGGATCCAAAATCTTTATAACTTCCACTTTTGGAGTCTTCTTTGAAGACAAAGTAGTAGCAGGTGAAACCACAACCTTTTTCACAGGAACTCTAGACGTTTTAAGATTGCTACTGCTGGTATAATCGCTACACCAGTCAGGCGAAGATGATGGTTTAACAGTGACAACACTCATCTTTCTGGGACCAGCAGAAGCACTCCTTGGTTTAGCATTTGAAGATGCACGCTTTGATGCGATATCTATTTTGTCAGCTGAAGCCACTTCTCGCTTGGGAGGTTTCAACAAATCAGGTGAAGGCATCTTTTCAGATGATCGCACAACTTTCTTTACTGGTTTGCGGGGAAGAGATTTCATCAAATCAGGTGATGGCGACTTTTCAGGTGATCGCACAAAGTTCATCATAGTTTTGTGGGGAAGAGAATTCAACAGATTGGGTGAAGGCGACTTTGCAGGTGATCGCACAAAATTCATTGTTTTGTGGGGAAGAGATTTGAACAAATTTGGTGATGGCGACTTTTCAGGTGATCGCAAAACTTTCTTCATTGTCTTGTGAGGCTCAGGAGAAGGAGATTTGGTGAATGATGTGACTACTTTCTTAGGTAGTTTTGAGGAATCATGCACAGGAGATCTCCTCACTGATGGAGTTCTTTTCTTCAACCCTTCCTCAGGGGCAAGAATCTTTTTAGCAGTTAAAAGGTCCTTGTTAGCAGTAACCGCATCTTTGATCTTTTTATCGACAAAAATCTGAACATCGACAGCCTTTTCAGCATCTGGAACTGGTGCAGAAACTCTTCTTCTCAAAGGTCGCCATGGCTTATCTTTAAACTCTTGCGGCTTCCCAAACTTGCATGCATCATGACACGATCCAGTAGAAGCTCTAAGAACATTAGGAATAGCGTCTTTCTTTTTTGCACTTGGCTTTTTGACAATTTTCACTGGTGATTTCTCTGCATCACCTTCGCTTAAATTCACTGGTAATTTCTCTTCATCACCTTCGCTTAAATTCACTGGTGATGACTCTTCATCACCTTTGCTTAAATTCACTGGTAATTTCTCTTCATCACCTTCGCTTAAATTCACTGGTGATTTCTCTTCATCACCTTTGCTTAAATTCACTGGACTTTGGTCACTTTCCTCTGCCATTATAAAGTACGGCCAGAAAACAGTTTTCAATCAACCTGAGAAGCAATCATATACCTTAATTAGCATCAAATCAACAATGTAACATAATTCTAAATGAATCAGAGCACCCTACAATCACCACAACATTTGTCAACTATCCCAACCTAGCAAATGCAATTCGTTTGGGGTTTTATGAACATTCATCAACAAATGGACAACTTATACAGTGGAATACTATAAACAAGGCAACAGTATTCTCATTCAGAAACAGAGCACCTATTCATAAACCACCTTCTTTATTGCAGGGTATAGAAAAGGGTCACTACTCACAAATGAACATTTCCCTCCAAACCCATAGGTTAACCATCTGTCTAAAACACCATGGCAGCAACACTGCAGTCTGTTACAGATATGAATATATGATATATGACCCCTTCAAAAAATCGCACTATCAAACAGCAAATCAAACTCTTCACCCAACATAAACAAAGACAAACCTACAAGGCTACAATACTGATACAGTGATACTATGTGAGGAAATATATTGTGGTCTTAATCAATGACATCAAAGGGAGGAAAAAAAAACACTAAGTAAATGTACCCCTTAATTTGATATCTACCCATTTCAGTCACTCATGAAACAATATCTACCTATCTTTCACCCAATATCCACCTATTCAAATTACTCATGTTGCAAGGGGAGATAAAATAGCATAGCATTGACCACTTCAATTTTAATTTCCAGGAAAAATGATGACTTTACAAAAGACCAACATGCAATATCTTGAAATCAACCAAAATATACTCAACTCACATTCAAACCAATAGGTAGACATATTTACCTTATTATGTGAGCTTCACAGCACAACCAACCACTTTCTTCAGCCACTTCAATGACACACACAAACTGCCAACATAGAGAGATTATTATTAGTTGACAAAAATAGATAGCTACTCAACTAACAAAACAAACAAACAAACAAAATAAAAAGAACAAATATATTTAACAAAAGCAAGCAATCTTGAAAAGAGTCAACTAACTAGCATAAAACTAAAAACCAGAAAGTACCCACATGAAATTTCAGCAATTAAAAAATACCCATCAAATCATTTCAATCATCATGACCTCTTTTTTTTCAACCAACCTCAACACAATCTAAAACAAAAGATACAAAAAAGAACCTTTTTTTTCTTATTTTGTGGGTTTTTTTATTTTTTTGGTTTTTTCTTTGTGGGGTGTTCGGTGTAGGGAAGGGGAAGGGGGAGAGAGAGTGGATTACGCGTTACCTTTCTGCGGGGAAAAAGGGAAGGAAAGGAAAGAAGAGTTCTTTTAAACTTTGCGGCAAAGTTTTGAAATGGCAAGTGTTTTGTTTTGATATTATTCTAAAGAAAGTGAAAGAATAATGAGATCGTGCAAGCAACCTTTATTTGTTTTGCTAAGTCTACGTACCCAAAGGACAGACACTTGAATGAGAGGAAAGAAAGGACGAAAGAAAGGGACTTAGTTTGAGTTTAAGGGAGTTTAATGTTTGAGTTAGAGTTACGTCTGTTGAACTTGTATACTGATGATGTTCTGGTTAGTTTGGTTTGGTTGAAGTCGTCAGTTGAGGAGTTTAAGGGGCACGGATTGTGTTGCATTTTGCGAATTTGAGAGAGGACAGAGAATGGAGTGGAGGAGTTTTTTGAGTTACTTTGGGGTGTGTGCAGGCAAGGCAAGGCAGGGATCAGTTTTTAATTTTTGGTTTAAAGATGGGGAAGGGGACCTGACCCTGAAAAATGATTCTGTGGGTCCAGGCTTTACTATAGTCTGACAGGCAAAAAAAAAATGAGGCTTGAAGGTCCAAGACTCCAAGTCTTTACTGCTTGAGACTTGAGTTATCAGTTTATCACGAGGGGTTGTTTGACTATATGTCTATATGATCTTTCTTCTTTAAATTCGTTGCACATTCGGTGAAAATTTATATTGGGATTTTTTTTACAAGATATAGTTATTGCTATTATTACTCATACAAAATATTACTTTTTTGATGGCATACAAAATATTACTAATAGTCACATTGTGCGTATTATTAGTCACTCAAGTTTACATCATTTCTATCAAAGACTTGTTGTTATTGCATACTCGTATGTAACACCTATTGGGTACGTTTGGGGTGGGTTGAAGTGATTTCAAATTGCTTTCAACAGTACTTTTTTTTTTTTTTTGGGTGTTTGGTAGTTTTTTCAAGAGTGCTTTGAGTGAAAGCACTCACTAAAAATAAGATTTGAAAGCCATTTTTTCACCTCAACTGTTCCACAACTGCAGCACTTCCCACAGTACAACACTTAACAACAACCTGAAACTCACCCATTATGTGACGGAAATTTTCCACATATGTAACTTTTTGAGAGAAGTTTCACATTTCAGTCAATTGTATCAACTATTTGACATAAATTTCTTTCAAAGGAAACACCAATGCTCAACCAGAGTCCATTAAGGTACCATACACCAACTTTGTTTTTCTCATGCATTAAGCGCAATATCTTTCTTTTTCAGATACGTATTCATTTTAATAGAAAGCACAAAATTTATTAACTAAAAGATTGTCATCAAATTACTGGCATTGTCCTCGCCATTCATTCAGTGAGATGTTTGTCGATTATTATCACAATTTATATTTAGAGATAAAGAAAAAAGGTTCCTAATAAAGGAACGAAGTACGCTTCTGAGTAACATCACCTCTCTTGTTGACATCGTGTTTAGTTGTACTTTAATGGCATATCAAGGTTAGATGCGCTGGGATCTTCTCCAGTTACGGAAGATTTCCAGTTGCTTCCTAACACTGTCATGGGCAGTTTTTCTTTTTCTTTTTTATTTCCCCAAAAAAACCCCCCTATTTTTCTTCTTTAATTCCAACGTGATTTCTTAACTGGAATTTCCCTATTATAGTCCTAACTGGAGAGGATCCTGTCCCAGGTTAGATCCTGCGGTGTTATTAGAAAAATATGCTCTTGAGTATATAGCTCAGATTCGAAGGGGCAAGTAATTGTTTACTTAACCAGATATATCTTAATTAAAAACATGTGACTCTGACTTGTATGCAGAAACTAGGCTTAGCCCCTTGCGTCTTGGTGAATCCACGTCAAAGATCCTGAGGATTGGCCGGCTAATCCATGTTTTTATATTTGTGTCCATGAGGTTGAATTAATAAAATTATCATGATGTTGCACGCATCTATACCAATATAAATTTATAGAGTATGTATGTATCACGAATTCACCTCCCACTTCACATGTGCATCGATCTATCGACAGTTTGACACTCACATAATCATCAAGACAATTTCATCAAGTGCAAAAAATACAACATATGTAATCGAAATTTAACACAAATAAGTACCGGTCTAAATATAAGAATACATTCGATTACAAAAATAAAGTGGTAAAAGCACATACGCTTCAGATCAACTTCCCAATCATCAATATCATCTTTTCCGCGGCTGAAAGACCCTTTATAACATCGACAAGTCTTTAGTACATTGGATATAAACTTACATAGGGTGATATTGTACATCTATAGTTCTATACCAAGTATATATAAGAATTTGTTTTTTTTTTTGTCAAAAAACTATACCTAAGAATTAATGTTTATACTCCGTAACTTTGAAGATACCATCTATGTTATAGGGAATTCCATAGTAAATACATTTGGCTAACAATATGTGAAACTAACTGCACTTTTCGAACTAAACACTAGAAGAAACTAACTATATTGCAATTAGAACTAAAAAAATATTAATTAATTTTGCTGTGGAAACTAGAAGAAACTAAATACATTTGGCTAACAATATAAGAGGCTGGAAGCTTACATCGATCAGTACGTACATAAAGAACTAACAATTTTGCTGTGAAAACTAAGGTTTTTTCAAGCTAACCATTTTATGGGACAAATTGACAACTGCCTTTTTATTAAAAACCCGTCTTCTGACACGAAAACGTCCTATATCGGTGTCTTTCGCAAAATCAATTGTGAAATTCTCTACTGTATTTTAATCAGAAGACTTCTCAAATCTAGCTGTATGTATGACTTGTGCATGCCTAGACATAACATTACGTGAAGAGATTAAGCGAGGCTGTCGTTGTCCGACGAGGTCTTTGTATTGCTATGCCAGTTGAGAACAACACAAATCCTTGTGGGAATGAAAAGAACTTGGAAACATATTCATTCTACAAGCCGACTCTTTCAATTAACATCTTGATTGGTTCTCAAAAAAAAAAATAACATCTTGATTAAAATAAGCTTATGAGTTATGACATGCTCAAACCAAATACTATAATGAAAGGAATAGACCGCAAGATAATTCTTATATTGAGGGCAAAAAGACTAGCCATGAAAGTAAGGATATACAAAAATAATCTACTGTTTAAAGAATAATTATATACACTAATCATTTCAAAGATTTAGTACACAAAGGCACAAAGCTGTATCATCTCTTCTTACCTGATACTGTTTTCCTGACAGCCCCTACAGAGACTAAGAATTCGTCGATGGAGGATAACGTCTTCATATCATCTGGGGGAAAGTAACTTGCTGCTTTTCCCATGAGTGACATGAAGAGAAGAGAAAGCGAAGGTCGGGTTATGTACTGGTCACCCAAGAGATCATCCAAGAAAGAAAATGCAGCCAAGAACTCCGACCTGCCAGCCTTTATCGGGGCTGAAAAGTGTGCAGGGATTATCCTTTTGAATTTCCAGTCCTTAGCTATGCGATCAATCCAATCTCTCAGCTGATTGTTCATTCATAGATACAGATGAATATGAATAGAGTTACAACAAGCAAAAAGTAACATAGCAAGTTTCTAGCTTTTAAGACATGCAGCTGGCAACGGCCCTCATGTTTGGCTTGGAACCTTAGAAGAGGCAAAAAAGAGAGAAGAGGCTATGACTACTAGAAGTACGTCAGCAGTATGAAGCTCTTGGAGAGGGAATCAGACATAACACAAAACAAATTCTCCTGATTTAATTCAGCAGTTCACACGATGTGATTTTGCTCGAATCTTCTCAGCTTGGTACTTCAGTTGACTCACAATTCACAACTATTTCTACGTCTTCTTAATCAGATATATATATAACAAAGAACGCAAACCTTAGCAATGCTATATCATCGTCAGATTTTGTACATAAACAAGGCTTAACGGTTCAGAAATCAAACGGCTTGCTGTAATTTTTATTATTGAGTATACACTAGCACAACTAGTTTTTTGAGACACTTGATTAAATTCACTTTAGAACACATGAAATGATTCTATAACTTCATCAGTGACGGCCAAAATGCCAATGCTACTTTAGTCAAATATATTCTACCAACAGCATTTATCAGTATAATCAGAAGCTGAATGAACACCTACTAAAAGAAAACATGCTTGGCCCTGTTAGTATGTAGAACTTAACGAGGAAGTCCAATCATGTATATCAGTATATCCAACCACAGTAAGAGCGTACAGCATATGCCAAAGGTAAAAAGAATCACAAAACCTGCCTTCGTAGTTCTATAATCAACATTTTGTGAATTAGGTTCTTTTGTGACTTTGATTTACTTTTTGGCTAGTGAGCAGTGAGACCCTGTAACACCGGTGTCCCTATGCCCATCACAGAATTGATTTAAACAAAAGGGGATTTCAGGAATCAGTAACTGACAAACTAGTTACTAGTCACTAAGGGTAGAAGAGAACAGAGAAAAACGGACAGTCCTCCTTCCACTTTCCTTGGCCATGATGAGAATTTGATTCTACCAGCTCACAACCACCCGCAAAGTTCACCATTCAACTATGAAAAGCAGGATAAACAGAAAAGAATAAGAAATTCGTACACAGACACAGTTGTCATACCTTTTCAGGAACTTTGCTAAAGACCAAAGTCTTTACAATAGGAGACACGATCAACTTGTTTGACATCTGAGCAAAGCTAGCATTTGGCTCCAGCAAATTTGATGGACCAAGAAATAGGATCTGTAGAACCATTCGCTCCCAACCTGTACTGCGGATAACTTAAAAGTGATCACTATCGTAAATATCATGCACTTCATAATTTCACATAGAAGGACGTGATATGCATTCAACCTTTTTGCCGGTTCATCTCGTTGTCAATGACTGGCTCGTCCGGGACTTCTTTTCCTCCGCTAAGAAACTTTACGGCTAAACCATTCTTTGCAGCTTCCAGCAAGGACTTATTACTGATACAATTAGGGGGCTGCCTCGGCACAAAGATTACAGCATCCGTAACCAAAAGAGATCTGGAACTCTTGTGATAGAACGCTACCTCAACATATGGCCCAATACCTTAAGAAATTTAAGGGATTAAATTAGAAGTGTCAATGTTCTAAATACCAGAGCATTAACTGCTGTTTTTAAGATTCTGATTCAATCAGAGCATCAACCTTACCAACTTCTGGTAAACTCAGAACCTTCTGCTCAATCTCAGCTGCCCATGGTGTTGACAAATCCTCATCCTGCAAAGTCTTCGCACGGAATATACCAAAAAATGCAGGTGGCAGATTAAGCGGCCAACTCCATAGTCGCGGGGCTACCCATATCTGAGCACTGGGAAATTTTCGAGAAAATGGTCCAACAAATATCTTATGCTCATATGCAAAAGTGGGTAGCACAATGTATTCAACTGGAGCGTCCAGTTCCTTCAAGAGCTGTCTAGGCAACAGTTCACAAATCTTAACAAAAATGTTCAAGAATTGAAATAATAACATCAAAGCAAGTAGTTAAAGGTTTGGTATACTGATAAAGTGGTGAATTGGTATGTTCGATATACCAGTCAAATGAAAGAAATTTGGTTATTAGGTAGACCAGAAAGGAAAAGGTACTTTTTCTATTTAACAGAGGAACATACACATGATATGAAGGTGGAAGACAACACTCATGATATGGTGATTTTCCAGATGGAACAATCCAAGTGCTAACGCATGCCATCAAAATAACCTTTCACAATACCACATATTCTTGCACAACGATAAGTCCAAAATGAAACTCAACTGCAAACCATGAATTACTTTGCCACATGTTTCAATTAAAGTAAGCAAGCCTTAAGTGAACTAATAGATGAGAAATCATGTAGGGATAAATCAACAAATTATGTTTCATGTTCTAGTCTAAGTGTCTGACCACCACAACCATTCATACATATGATGCAATTGTAATGAAGTGTGTTAGACGAAAGACAAACCTGAACGCATTCTTTAGTCGGAGCAATGGGTGCATGAATCCATAGTCCTCCAGACTTGAGCTTGATGACGGTCATTCGAATATTTGTAGAGACACTGCTAAAGCCTAGAGCTTGTTCTTGCTCAAATGACCAAATGCTATCTTTTACAATCTTAGCAGCCCAAAAAAAAAATCTTAGCAGCGGCAGTACCAAATTATATTAGTAATAGCAGAAAAGGAAATTTACGGACGAGTACACTGGACAAAGGAATCTAAATAATACATGTGGTAGTTTATGTCAATGGTTGGATTGGAAGGCTTCTCTCATTGGGAATATGCATATATAGATGTTCATATTCATCTGCAATAGTTAAACTATAATGACAGATTTAGCATTGTCCTTCAAACAAATGAGTAAAGCTCGGAAATCGACGTATTAAAAATGCTCAATGCTAGAAAGGGGGATATGATTCACTACTATGTGTTTGGTATTTGTGAAGCTTGCAGTTGGTTGCAGTTATAGATATTTAAAATTTTTACTTAAGAGTAGCACGGAGAATGTTGAGATTCATCAACCAGCGTAGGTATGCAAACGTATAATTGTACTAGGGTCGACACCAAAAGGGAGTACAATTGCTAATGAAAATTTAACAAGAAGCCAAAGAAGTGACTAATATTTCGTACAAAATCTTGTTACAAGGATTCTGAAAAGTGATTAAGAACACAAGGCAGGAAACAGAAAAGTAGAATTTTTCGTTTTTCATCCATGTCTTTTCTTATCTGTCCCTTGTTTTCTGATCATTGTTATTGTTTCTTCTCCAGGTGCCTGGAGTTATCATATACTTCAATTCAGAAGATCTCCTGAAGTCATCCGTGCTACATGGGATTGATAATTGACAAGAAGCATACAAACCAATGATGCATCATTCTAGTAGTGAGGTGGATGCTAACCACTGGACTATCCTGTTCCTGACCACATTTATTCCTTCAAAAAGTGACTTGTCA
>ONZK01000486.1:0-15514 GCA_900322385.1 Pharnaceum exiguum
TATATATCATACACCTCACGACACTCTCTAACCCCTTACGATACGAATACAATACAACACTCTTCCCAACCCCTCTAATATATAAGCATCATTTGAAACACTCTTCTATCAGTTCATCACGTACGTACTTCTCCTAATATAAGCATGTCGGACTCGGACGAGCGGGAGGGGCATTATATTGAGGCTGACTCTGGTGCGTCAGAGACTTACCCTCAGCGGGCTGATACCATCCGTAAGAACGCATATATTGTCATCAAGAACCGTCCTTGCAAGGTTTGTTAATATTAACACTACGTACTCTACTCCTCTCCACTCTTTGATCATAATGCCTAATGCCTTACTGTCGAAAGTTTATGTTTTGGCTACCCTTTTGGATGATTTATATATCTAAGTCTGGCTTTAGTTTTCCCTGGCCTGTTGTTTATTTTTTGCTGTAAGGATTTGGTTGTTGCGTTGAATGGATAAAATGATACATAATACATTGCTGTAGTAATAACTTTTTTTTTGTTTTATTTGGCCTAAGAGTAGATAGCATGAGTAATTAGTAGTAGTTTGTGTTGTAAGAGTAGGTTCGACCGGTCAAAAACGCTATTGGATAATGTTTGATGAAGGTGAGTAGTTGTGAAGAATATTTGAGTCCACAAAATACTCTTCTCCAAATGCTCTTCTCAACCGCATTTTCGAAGAGTAGTTTGATTTGTTTAGTACTTAACACTATAAACTACTAACTGCTAATTGTAAATATACCAAACAACTTACACCTGCTAAACAAGGCCTTTGTGTGTTTTGGATCAACAAGTTTTTGGTACAAACGGGTGAAATTATGCTTAATAATAATAACTTAATAAGGTATTAAATAATGATATTTATAAGGTGACTAATGAGTTATGTGTTATACAGTGTTTACACCCTACCGGGTGTAGGTAAGAATGTAAGAATGTAAGAATGGGAGGTTTTGGATACCCTTTTGGATGTTATTTGCTGGGTGTGGCGTAGTTTCTTCTGTTAGTTTTATCATGTAATGATTTAGCTAGGATTTTGGGTGCTTTGTTTTTGAGTTTGACTCATTCCGCAAATTGAACTTGAATTAGCATATTATGAATTATGATCATATGCTAATTTATAGCCTCCGTCCAATCAATAATAATGCAAACTAACAGAAGAAACTACGCGTGTAAAAGTGGCTATATATGGCCATCTTGTAGTCTTGTACTGATAATTGAGATCAAGCAGCGAAGTTCAAGTGTTCTTATTAGTACAACTTATGCGAACACTTACTCTACACTATTTTTTCTTGTCGTACAATTTAATTTGTACTAAATTTAAACTGATACAAATTTGACTTGCACTAATACTAAATTTCCAATAGTTTTGATTGACACTATTATGAATTATGTTCATTATTTTATATCTTGTATTAAAGAAGGTGCCTTTTGTTGGGTATGGCTTAATTAGTTTTTCTAAAATGCTTTTTTTTTTAAAAAAAAAGGTAAGCATGGCCCGTCCATGGGTACCGTATCTCGTGAAATAACCACGGACTAATAAGCCCCAACAGAATTCGAAGACCAAAAAAAAAAGGTAAGCATGGCCCGCCTATGGGTACCGTATCTCGTGAAATAACCACGGACTAATAAGCCCCAACAGAATTCGAACCCTGGTCTCTAGGGTGGACACCAAGGACGAATACCGTTGGACCAAGCTAAGCTTGGTTTCTAAAATGCTTTGTGCTTGTTTAAGTTTTCACCTTTTTTGGTCTCTTGTCAAGGGTTTTCTGGATACCCTTCTGATAGAATTTTTAATTGTTGTAGTTGTGTTAGTGTTTCCAGTTAATATTCTAGCACTTGTGAGAGAGTTCAGTCTGTTGCACTTTTCTTTTATATTTTATAAGTATTATTTGCTGTAAAGATCACTTTCTGTATGCTGAGTTGTGGTTCTGATTTGCTTCTTGTACAAGTTTTGAGGAGCTGCAGTAAATTTTGTCTTTTCTTATGGACATTTGTTTCTCTAAATTTCTGTTGGCTGGTTGTGTTTGGGGTGAGAGCTTTTAGTCTTTTAGACCTAGTTGGATGACTATTTTGCTTATAAAGTTTGCTTTGGGCGTTGTATCTTTTTGTGAAATGCACAATTCATTGATTAAATGGTGTTGCTAATAATTGGAGAATACTAGAGTAATCCGGTGGGTCGGAAATCTAATAGTGTAAGTGTGTCTTCTTTCACTAAAATCCTCTAAAATTCTAGAAAGGGATAGAGAGAAAATTCAGTGGGTCATTGTCCCGGAGGGTTAGAGAAGTTTTTTCCAAAATAATACTGTAACGGAAGTTTGTTGTAGTTCTAGCTCTCAAGCCTCAAAGTTAACGTTTTACTCTAGTCTCTAGATTATTAGGTCCATATGCCATCTATGTAGTTCTATGAAGAACTGAATCAAACGATGCGATGTAGATGATCGTTTGTGAGTTAATTGCACTGTGCAGTGGTAGTCTTGCACTTACGAAGTATTTCGATCCTCAGCAGGATAATCTTATAGCAGTTTTGTTACGTTGTTTGCATTGATCCCTTTCTGTCATTGATCTGCTTTACTGACACGCATGTTATCTGGGTGCAGGTTGTTGAGGTGTCTACTTCCAAAACTGGGATGCTGCATGGACATGCCAAGTGTCACTTTGTGGCCATTGACATTTTCATTGGCAAGAAGTTTGAGGAAACTGTGCCTTCGTCTCACAACTGTGATGTAAGATTTTCTTCAATTCTGTTATCTCAGTGACCAGTTTTCTCATCATGATATGAACTTTTGATAGTTTTAAGCACCTATTATTGTCTCAATCTGAAACTTTGTTCCCTGCTGCTCAGGTCCCTAGTGTTGTCCGTACTGATTATCATCTGGCTGAGATCTCAGAAGATGGTTCTGTAAGTTTTCTGCTTTCCTCGTAGTTTGTTAGTAGCTAGGCTGGAATTAACAGTCTCCCGATTTGAAAAATCGGGGTAAGGCTGCGTACGTACATCAGACTCCTTACTTCAATTCCTTAGTACCCCGGATTTCAACTGAGATGTTGTTGTACACTCAGTTTTCATTGTCAATCATTTTTAGTCATTTGTTGCTGATAGATTGTGTTGAAGGTCATGTGACTCATGCATGTCGTCCTGTTCTCCTACTTCGTTTTAGCAAACTTTTTTATTTCTTCTATCTTTTCTTAGCAATTACTACAATAGTATGTTTGAAGATCATTTCCTATACTATTACACTAGCTGTCAACTTTTTCAGAGAAGCTTGCTCATTTAAAGATGTAATGTCCAATATAATTAGAGCTCGTTTGGTTTACCATAGGAATGTAAATCCCATAGGAATTGCAAATAGATGGGAATAATAAAAAGATGGGAAAGTTGGAAAATTGTTTGGTTAGTTGTGGGAAAGAGAAAGATGTAGGAAAGTGTATGGGAATTTGACATTAACTTGGAGGGGCTTGGTATTTATTTTCCCCCATTATTGTGGGAAAATAAATCCCATGGGAATGTGAATCCCATGCATATGGTGCAACCAAACAAACCTATATTTTTAGTTTCCTGTGGCCTGTGGGTGGCTGGATTAGTTTGCTGCTCATTTTAAAGTTCTGAAGTTGAACAGTTATCTACTTGAGAGTAGCATGAGTCATTCTATGTTGCTTGCAACCTTTGACATTGGTGTTGATACAGGTGAGCCTTTTGACTGATACTGGGGAGACTAAAGATGACATGAAGGTTCCCAGTGATGAAAATCTAGCCAAAGAGGTATACTTCTCACGGTCTTTGGCTCTTTGCTTCTTAGAATTTCTTCCACCCACATGTATATATTATAGCAATCAGGCTCTTTGCCTTCCTTTCCTTCTTAATGTCAATTTTATGTAACATGACCCTCTGGATTGCTCGGTGCGTGCTGTGAGTGAGTAAATATTGGGTGATTACTAGTTACTAGTTACTAGCTAGTGTGGATTTCTCGTTAGGCTCAACCTCTGTGTTTTCTTAAACATGGATAAGGTTGCGTACATCCCGGCTCCCGAGCAACCCCATTGAATGGGGATTACACTCGGTTGGTTGTTGTTTTTGTTGTTTTCACAAGAAAACATTTGATTTCCTGATATTTCCCTGTATTTTAACTCTTGCTTTGCAGATGAAGGATGGGTATGATGAAGGAAAAGACCTCATTGTCACTGTCGTGTCATCCATGAGTGAGGAACAGATATGTGCTGTCAGGGAATTTGGCGGGCCAAAGTAAAACTTGTCAACGAAGAATTTCCTAATACTTAACAAAGCGTCTTCATGTCCACACATCATGATTGAAATGATTGAAGTTTATGAAGATATATATATATCTTATTTGCGAGTTTTTTTTTTTGTTTCATTTAATGGAGTGGGTTATACTTGTCCATTAGATGGCTGGCAAATTGGCAATGTAGTGGTGATATTGCTACACTGGATATGTTTGCCTTGAATAATTTATATATTTCTCTTGTGGCCGTTGTGTTAGTTAATTCACAAGGTGAGTAAAATGATGGGAAATCAGCAGGGCTTTTTTGTGGCATTTCAAAATTAGACCCCAGGCTGTCAATTTACTATCCATCTTTGAAATATGTACTCTCCGTTCCAAAATAATCATTCTGGTTGCAAATGGACATCAAAATAAAGTAAAGCACTATTTGGTAATAAAAAGTCACCTATACCCTTAACACACAATGAAATATTTTAAGTTAAAGAACACCTAATAAGAAAATATCAATAAATGAGGGTATGTATTAGTCAAATTAAAATATGTTCTTTTCAACATTATCCTTATTTAATGGGTTGCTATTTCAAATTTCAATCATTATTAATAGGGGTATAAAAGGGATTTTTTTTACCAAAATTAAATAGTAGCTAGTCAAAAGTGACATAATTTGTGGACAATTTTTTTAGCCCAATGTGACACTTAATTGGGGACAGAGGGAATATTAAAAGATCTCAATGGATTCGTGCTAATCTTAGATTTTTTTTCCAGTCATATCACACAAAATGCAGGCCACGTATACATTGTGAACTACTTATTATTTCTTTTTTTATTTTTTCTGTAAAAAAATACAATACTCGGCCCTCTCCCACATACCTTCTCGGGCCGATGCTTCGGGCCGACTCCCCCATGTCCTCTCTGGCCGACTCTCGACCCCCCTTTCACCGCTCTACCATACCCTCCCCTTCTCTTTTACCGCCCTAATTTCATATGTCACCACAGGTTTTCCAAAAGCGTCGTTGATAATAAAATTTGTCATCACAGATATTAGAAATTGTCGTCACGTGTATTAGAAATTCTCATATAAGTTGTAAATTTTTAAAATCCATGACTTTAACGTCGGAATCTCATGTCTTCAGTTTCTCTTTTTAACTGGGAAAAAAGTAAACGAGAGCTTTCCTTAAATAACTAAAGTCAACAACGAAACATGCACAATAATGGGAGGACATGACGGGGTCTCAATTCTCATGGAGAATGCAAGTAGGATAAAAGTTAGGTGCCGAAACATAAATAGATAGGATAATGATATAATCAACTGGTGCACACCATTAAACTCCCACGTTTGACAATTAGTATGCTTTAAATATATTACTCAATACACTAATATAGGGTTGGTTGGAGTTAAGCGCAGCTTTATACCACTAAAGCGAGATCTCGAGTTCGGGTCTTAGCTTATACAAAGTCCCTAATTAGAAGATTCACTTATCACAACCAGGTATACAACCCGAGTTAATTTTGTATATAATTGGAGTCTTGGAGAAAACCAGAAAAGCTTCGATAAACTGGACAGGCATTAAAAAAATATTACTCAATACACAATCGCTGTATTTAGTGACTATTTACCGAATAATGATATCAGCCGTATGTTTGATCTTTGACATTTGAGCTCTGACCTTCTCCAAAGAATACAAAGTTTGACCTTCTTTATCATCCTAAGTTGAACATATTTAAGCCCGTAAAATGGGCAGGTATGGGCATTCGACGCCATTAATTCAAACCCAATCTCCAATCTTCATTCCTCTCTCGTCAGATCTCTGACTATTAAGCTGCTCATTATGAATATGGCACAGCTTAATCGTCGTAGCTTCTTCGTTTGGTTGACATTCTGCAGCTTTTTTGTAAATGGATGTTTTGCACGTGAATTGCCTCATGATCATCACGAAGCATATGCCAACTCCAATGGTGCCTTCTTTCAATGCCCTGAGTATGTCATCTCCTTTATACGTATGCGCCTTTTATTTGTTATATTTGCTTTCCGCTAATTATTTTTCTACCTGGTTTGAATGAGAATGCATAACTTCTTCTTCTTCTTCTTCTTCTTATTCTTTTTTGAGGGAATTGCCATACTTTGCTTGTATCATATATGGTTCATGCACAAAAAACAATTTAAAAGGATGTTTATCTAAGATAACATGTATTTGAAATAACGAAATTGTTCTCCCCTACACTTTTAACTTGAACTCCCCAGGAAGAATTGCTGTAGAAAATTTTCAATTAATTTTTTCTCTTTCAGAGAGGGGGTTTGGTTAATTAAATACTTAATGCACGCGTTTAGATACCTTCATCTATTCGAAGTTAAATGTAAGAAAAGAGCACAATATTAATTAATAATGGCAGTGCTTTAAAAAAAAAAATTAAGAATGGCAGAAATGCAGAATGATATGGTTTATTCGTATGTCCGCATGTCCGCATCGTATATTATTTCTTTATTAGTATAGTCTATGTATTGCACATTTGGTCATCACTTATCTTGTAACCTTTCTCGATTTCATTATTGTGAAGTTGTCAGTTGTGGTTGATCGTGTTGGCGCTACTTAGATTAATCGAGCAAGCAAAAGCAAGCCATATGCAAAGAATGCCATGGCTTGACATGAATATGTCGTTATTACTACATTATAGTCGTCTTAGGCCATGCATCTGAGCAAGGGACTCATACAATAGGGCTCCCTTTGCCCTAAGTAGTTGAAGTTCGGGCTAAAGGCTGAAACTTGAGTTCAAAGAAGCTCAGTTTTTATGAGAAGCCTATTAACTGAAATTTTATGCCTAAAACTAGTTAAATGTATCTAACAACAAGTTATTGGTATAGCGAATGTAAATTTATAATCATGTGAAATTGTGACTAGGTTGTATTTTGTTCGTTTATAATGAATTGAAACTGAATTTAACTGAAAAATACAGATAAAAACAAAACTAGAAAACAATAAATACATTTAAAATTATAACTAAAACTGAATTTAACTGTGAGAACCGAACTATGAATAAAGCACAGCCTAATAATAATAAAAATAGCTCAATTAGTAGCTGAAGTAGGTTGGTTAGATAGAGACAAATGCAATCTTTTGTCGTTTTGATTTTAGAGAATTTGTTTTATGCAATATGTGTGCTTTTTTCTGAAGTGTTTGCCGTCAATAGATTGGTTGGATAGAGACAAATGCAATCTTAACGGTTAAACGGCTATGCGGCTAATTATCGTGATTCATTGAATATTTGAATGCTAATCAGGTCCAACCCCTGTCAACGGTCCAAAACTTAAACTTTCCGCTTTTCATTCATGCCGCGTATTGGTTAGCTCCTTTTCTGGTTGTTAGCTACCAAGCCAATCCTTAGCATAAAAGAAAACAAAAATCTAGAAAGCCTCCATGGCTCCACGAGGATTCCAAATTTGAATCCTCTTCTTTTGTCTTCCACATTTGCTCTATGATAAATTGGAAAAAAAATAAAGTCTTTTTAGTTATTAAAATCAAATCCATATTCTCCTATCTGAGTCGTATGATAAATGGAAGTCAAATTGAGAAGATATAAATGGAGGAAATTCAGACTCTTCGAGTTTAAATCCTTCCCATTTCCATTTTCTCCATTTGTCATCCTACGATTGTGATTATGTAGGGAAATACAGATTGAGTTTCTAATAATTTTTATAAAAGAAACTTTGGGTTTTTTTTTCTATGTATCAAATAGTAAATAAAAGGCAAAGGGAAAAAATCCAAATTTTGTTTGTATATACAAGAGTTTCCTTTTCATTTATCACTTGAATTGAAAAAAATAAACCAAATTGAAAATTATTAAAATAAACTATAAATAAACCGAATAGAACTTATTTGGAATTGAACTCTCTAAACAAAACTAAAAAAAAGTATTGAACTACTCCAATAAATTAATTGTATAATTTGTATCACAAAGTTGAGCAAAATTTTGTTTGTTGATCTCAATTAAAGGTCTATTTGTTCATATCTATCAAACAAACCTTAACATTAAAAGGAATTCTAACAAAATGAATCATTTATAAAGTAGATTACTTTAGGGGGTTTTTCGTTTTGGGAAATGTAGTCAGAGCCAGGGTGACTTTAAAATCCAGAATATTTAGAAAGAAAATACATTACTAAATCACAAATTATGGAAATTAAGTGGCATGCAGTATGGTACATCAATAGGTGCAGTGCCTATAAAGTTGAAAGAGTTATCTCCATCTTTCAACTTTAGGTGATTATGCACTATAGCAAAATAGCTATGAAAACCTTCCCATACTTCTTATTTTTGGTGAATTTGTTGGAAGTCAATACTTCAATGCAACAATTGGTCAATCTCGGAAACAACCTCTCTGTTTTCTTAATCAGGGGTAAGGTTGCGTACATCCTGACCCGAGTACCCCCATTTAATGGGGATTTACACTCGATTGTTGTTGTTGTTGTTGTAGTATGGTACACCAAAATTATACTGGGTTAGAGACTAGACCACTGTAAGAAAGCTAGGAAACCAAATGAAGAAATTAAATTTAGACGCGAAAATTGTACTTGTTCACTCCAATTTTTCGCAGTTCAACTCGTAACTTGCGAACTTAATAAATTTAGACATGATATATTTGTGGTTTTAATTATATCATTGAAAAAATCTCACAATATAGTTTTATAAATATACAATTAAACAAAAATGTTAACTTTTTTCAATTTATTTTAGATGAATTCTATTCAATAAACTTAAACTCTAAAGAACATGCACATAGGGACGAAGATGCCCATAATGTACCGGCAAAACAACTGAGGCACGGTCAGCCCGTGTCCCATACAGTAGGATTCTTCTCCAACACAACTCACACAAGTCGCAAGACTCGCAACACGAAATGCACAAACAAAATCCACCCACACAAAAAAGATTGTTGCTTTTTTCCTTTTTCTCCTTTATTTTAACTTTCTTATGTGAAACACACATACAAACTTAAGCAAGTCACTGTACATGACTTACAAACAACACATAAGTGCTTACCACGCTTTACATTACATTCCCACTACTTATAAACTTTCGAACAAAGAAACATATCTCTGCATAACTGCATTCCATTATCTCTCCTTTTCTTTCCTCTAATGCTCTCTGTTGTCACCCCATCATATCTCCCTATCCTCTGTTTTACTCTCATACCAGCACTTGCATTAATCATCTTATTCTTCAGTTTTAACAATTTGATCACGTACCCATTTGAGTTTAACGTTTGTACTAAAATGGGCAGTGAAGGGATTGACAAGCTATCACTGGACTCAATCAGACAGACACTCATTGGCCTTGAAGATATCATTGTTTTCAGCTTGATTTCCAGGGCTAAATTCCCTCTTAACTCCCCTGCTTATGCTCCTAATCACGTGGCTGTTAATCATGCCACAAGTGTTAGTTTTCCTGGCTTTCATGGTGGCTCTCTTATGGAGTTGATTGTTAGAGGCACTGAAACTGTTCAAGCTTTGGTTAGTTTCTTTTTTTCTCCTTTTCTTTTCTTTGAGATATCATTTGTTACTTCCTGTAGAGTTTTATGTTATTTGTCATGAGTACCCATGTGGTCATTTGTCATGCATTTGTCTTATTTGTTTATTTTCTTTTGTGATTAGATATTCTTGTTTTGTATAGTTTCAAGATATGTTCTTTCAAAGAATCTTTCTTTTCAATTGTTTGTTTCTTTCTAAAGTTTTTGGGTGTGTTTTGTTCGTATATAATAAACTCAACTGAAACGGGAAACTAAATAGCACCCGAAAAAACTGAAATGAAATGAAACAAAACCGAATGTAGTCAAAATTATAAATAAAACTGAACTTAACCGAATCGAAAGATACCTAACTGAACTGGAATAATGGATATGAACAAAAGACAGCCTTAGTTTGAGTAGGCCAACGTTCATGAAGTAAAGGTTCCTTGATTGGTGGCATGATAAAATTTATAGTATATTTTAAGGCTAATTAACAAATTAATATTGTTATGCTGAAAGTATGGTATGGACTATGGTGGATTGGTCATGTTGGGAAGTGGTAGGTTTTTAAGTTATTCTTTGATTTGCTTACACGTTGCAACTTCATGTTTGCCCGTTAGCCTTGCATAGTTGCATTATTGGGTGGTTTACAGCTTCATAGATTGTGTGATGGAACAAAGTTTGTCATTTTAAGGGGGACCTACATACTTGATAATTGATATGACTCTATGAGGCTGTTGTTAATTTCTTATGCTGTATGATGCTTAGTTGAGCAGCGTCCTATAATCCAAGCCAGCAAGGAATCTTAATTCCTAAGGGTTGTTTTCAATTTGTACTGAAGGAAGGAATATTTCTTGGGGGGTCTTGATTCTAGATGATCATGTAATCATAAGCTATGTATTTGGTCAAATAATTGGTGATCACATTCATGACTTCAATTTACTTGCATTGGTTGCTTGCTGCCTAAGACCCCCGAGCACCCTCATTGAATGGGGATTTACGCTCGGTTGTTGTTATTGTTGTTGGTTGCTTGGTGCCTACTGCCTTGGTATATTCGAACGATCATGGGATTGACAAATACAAATATATAGCACTTACATGATAAGAATGGCTAGTTTTGTATATTTGGTCCTAGCCTTCTAGGAGGTGAAGATAAAATTGTCATTGTTATGCTATGCCACACATTCTAGATTCTTGTTAGTAGAGTGTGTATTTTGATTGGTTGGGTTTCTACTGATTTCTCCAAGTCCTAGTGTTCGATCCTTGCAATGCCCAAAATGTTGATACATTGGTAAAGAAAGAAGGTTGCTTGTTCATACGCTTCTGAGCACATATTTGTTGTACGAGACAGAATACCCTTGGGTAAAATGCAAAATGGTCAGACATTCTGCCATTTGATTTTGAACTCTATTGTTCAGCTGGTTGTAGCCGTAAGTATGATTGCTCGGAAAGTATGGATGACGATTTCCTTTTCAATTGGCTGCTCTTTAGTTCATTGAGCAATATAGGCTCATTTGCTATAGAATGGCAGGATCATCAATTCTGCCTTGGATTAACAGTCAAGGACAAATTAATGAATTAGAAAATAGAAATTTCCCTCATTCAGGGCAGCCTATTAGCGTGAAAAATGACCTTCAACCTTATTGATTGATAAGCATACAGTGACCTTAAAGGAAGAGATGTGGCAGGTTTAAGAGTTAAGACTATTTTTTCAACTAAGATTTGGTTGACAGAGCATCCCTTAATGATACAATCATGGAATGATGGAATTGTTTCTCTATTTGATTTGGAGGTATTCTTGGTGAAGTGACTTGTATAGTTGTATATCCTTGAAGGAATCACTTGTGCACAAATCCATTGACCAGTCTAATACACATATCGATTGTTGACCTTTCTTTCTTTCTTTTTATTTTGATCAATCATTCAGTATACAAATGATTTTATTTTGTTGTGCTGTTGGAGTAATGTAAGATAGTAAGACAAGGTCATCAGCATGATTTGTTTTTTGGGTGTGTGTGTGTGCGCGCGCTAACTGCTAACATATTTTCTGCAGTTGTGCAATCAGCAGTAGCAGCTCGGCGAAAATTTTCTATTAGCTCACTGAAAAATTATTCCCATGCTTTGGCCTTTGTTTCTTCTGTTGCATTACCGGCTTTTGTTTTAGTGTCCTGAATCCTGACAATAAGATTCATGTGTTCCAGGGCGGTAGATATCTAAGTCCAGAAGAAGTGCCCTTTTTTCCAGATGGTTTACCCCCATCACTAGTACAACCTACCAATTGCTCACAGGTAACCTTTTTTCTTTTCCGATTGCGTAATCTCAATTTCGTTCTTATTGTTTCTGAATGGCGTTTTGAGGTTGCATTTTGTTGTTGTGCCTGCGCGGTTTCAAATACAGGACCTGCCCCCTGCCGCTGCATCAGTCACTGTAAATAAGAATATATGGGACATGTATGTCAATCAGTTTCTTCCTCAGTTGGCTGCAAAGGGTGATGATGGAAACTACGCTTTAGCTGTGGCTGCCGATCTTGTGTGCTTGCAGGTACATTGCCTTGATTTACTTGTCATTGTCTGTTATTTTGGACTCTAGTTCATTAAGTTCCTGATATATTTCTCTGTCTTCCCCCCTCTTCCGTTTCTTGTCGTGATCCCAGTAACTTGTTGATTAGTGATAATTATTCTTGTGAACTTTGTTTGTAGACCATATCTAGAAGGATTCACTATGGAAAGTATGTAGCTGAAGTCAAGTTCAGAAGCGCAACAGAAGCCTACAGCGCTGCAATTCGTGCAAAGGTAAATGTTGTTACCTGAATAATATTGTAGCCACTTTCTATTTTACTTGGTTTGTCTATAAGCTCCAATACCTCTATGACTTTTGTAAAGAACAAAAGACACAATCACACACTACAATGTTATATTAGAATTAGATCATGCTTTGCAAAATACATTCTCAAAGCTGAGCAAAATGTTCGTACAAATTGATATTATCTTTGATGTGGCTTCTGAATCAAGGTTTATGAACTCTTTCTTTGTGTATGGAAATTTCAGGATACAGATACCTTGACGAGTCTATTAACAGATGAGAAAGTAGAAGCAATGGTAAAGCAAAGGGTAGAAAAGAAAGCCTCCATTTTCGGGCAAGATGTTACGCTTAGCAATGTGACCAACAATAGCACCAGTTTTAAGGTTGATCCTGCTTTGGTTTCTCAGCTTTACGACAAATGGGTTATTCCTCTTACTAAAGATGTTGAGATTGAGTACCTTCTGCGACGCCTTGACCATTGAGAATCAATCCCATTGTATTCATTGATTCATCTATTGAAGTTGATCAACCAACCATGCTTCTAAGTGCTAACAACTTGTGATGATTGATGTACTACATTGAACCTTATAGAGTTATAGTGATGCTGATCAAAGAAACTTGTTTATATACAAAGGACACCTCTTGACTAACCTCTTGATAAACAAAATACCATAATCGAAATTCGAAGCAATTTAAGAATGCCCACTGGCCCGGCTAATTCATTTGGGTTATTTTAGGAATAAAAACTAACACATATTTGACGTGATGATAGCTTGTGACTTGAGAGAGATGTATTAGTTGTTTTTTTTCTTTCGTCTTGGGAGGGGTTGCATTAGTTGGTGAAGGCAATACAAACATTTCAGTGAAGTGTGAACATCAAGTCTAGTGAAGTAGGTTCACATAAATAGACAATGGTTTTCAATATACGAGCTTCAAGTAGATGACAAGCATTATAGTATGAGGGTTGCTAAGTTAATTCATTCTAGATGTTCCCATCAAAAACAAAAACATTTTTCTCAAAAAAATAATTCATTGTAGATGTTTGTTTTTTTTTTAAAAGGAAGGAGATTTCATTCATTGTTACAAAGTAATGTCAAACATAGAAACTTCATAATACTAGATGTGCACTCCTCTATCCAAATCCATTCTCCAAATTCTTACGGTTGAAGTCGGGCTACTTGGTGAACCATCGTTTTGGCCTTCTCACTAACATGAGGAAAAGAACAACTAGAATAGAGAATTGAGATGCCTAATGTTATCAATAATAGTAGATAAATTATTTATTTACTGATAAATTGTTTGTTTTTTTAATGGTCAGATGAATGCAATGCATTCAAGAATTTAAAAACTACCATCGTGTTACCGGTGCACTTACTACAGTGCTGCATTTTACAAAGCAATTACAACATATACCATTAGTCACGTTTTTAATGCAATTAGTTAGTACCTTTATTATTTATTTAGTACACCAGGTGTACTAAAGAATTCCTGGTACACTTTTCACAATGGAATACAAACCACATATATATTAATCAAATCATAATAGAACACCATGTAAGCATAAGTAAATAACTAGCTTCAAACTAACACCAGTACCTACATAATATAAGACGTACTAAACATTCATTGGTCCACTCGACGCAAACAATATATGATCTAACGATTAATATTCCAACAATATATTTTAGATTAAAGAAAACTTTAGTTCATTTTTAACCAATCAAAAATTTAAAACAAACCATAATCCCGTTTCAATACATCCCTTTAAATATATAAAAAAAGAAAAGAATACCCAACTGGACCAGATTGAGTATTCGAGACCCATTTATCCATTTAGGACCCAAGAGTTCAAGACCCAACGTACATTTTTTTTTTACTCCACTCTCAAAAAAACAGTACAGTAACTCAGTAAGTACGAGTTTTGCTGCGACACAAACACAACACACAAGTAGCCAAACACCACACTAGTACAGTACTCGTCTCAGAGACTCAGACTGTCAGCCATATTGAATGGGGGTTTTAATTTTACATTTTCTTTTTTCTTTTAAGCACTTGAAAGGAAAAAACTCAAAAAAGTAAGGACCTTTTTCCCCATTTCGTCTCACAGTATCAGCAACATTTCTTTTGTTTCTCCTCACTCTTCACTTTCCACTCACTCACACAGTCACACTTCTCCTCAACTTAGTGAGAGAAAGGAATACTCTTATTTCAAGGTACCAAAATAAAAACTCAATCTTTCCTTTTCATTTCTCTGTTTTTCATCATTCTCTTTCTGGGTTTTCCTGTCTGTCTAATTTCTGTTTCTGGGTACATTTCATTTCCCTTTTTTCTTTTGTGTAAGTAACAAAGTTATGAACTTTCTGCAAATGGGTGTTTTTCTTTTCTCTTTTTTTTTCCTCACTCAATGTGGGTTTTGACTATTGTGTGTGACTTTACTCCTGGGTTTTGATGAACAATGAAATTCATCATCTGGGTATTTTTTTATTTTACATTTTCATGTTAGTTTCATGATAATTCTTATTGCATGTTGTTTGCTTGTTCAATGTTTATCATAAAGTATCATTCTTGTTACATTTCATCTTCATTTTCCACAAAAGAACCTTTTTTTTTTGTTTGTGTGTGTAGGGTTTATGATTGTTTAATCATTATCTATCAGAATTCTTCCTGGGTTATGTCTGTTAGTGATAATAAAGCAAGTTGCTTTCTTTTGTTTGTTGTTTGTAAATTTTTGTTTATGTTTTGTTTTTTTTACTGTATGTATAATTGCATGTTCTTGTGGCTGTTGATTTCCTCATGAAAATGTGAAATGTCAGTGTTTTGTTGTTTAGGCTAGAAGTGTTGTTAATGTAGCCAAAGTTTTGAACTTTTAGGGCTAAATATTGATTTTGGTGTTGTGTTGTGTTTTGTTGCAGGAAAGTGTGAGAGTTCTTCTTTAAGTTCTCTTCAAAGTTGAAGTCTTGAAGGTATCTCTA
>ONZK01000486.1:33036-51510 GCA_900322385.1 Pharnaceum exiguum
ATTGCTTTTCGGAGACATCCATCCACTCAGTCCCTTATTTAATTTCACAAGTATTCCCTTATAATTTTCGTTGTTATCTTAAATCCCATACTATCGGTATAATCAAAAAATTAATAATCATTTTTTTAAAATATTATGTGAATTTTATAGTATGTTTTTATCACAAAAAATATTTACACTTTATATTTAATACTTTTGACAATTAGTATGTATAGTATAATGGAATAAGTGTACAATATAATTAATAGTGAAACCTCTTTAAATGTACAAACGGAAAACTTAACACCGTTAGTCGTTAGACTGCTGTGGGACACTGGGGTCCAAGTAGGGATTATTGGAGGCAATTTCGGAAGTAGGGATTATTACCGGATAATGGCACCAAGTAGGGATTATTGTGGGCAAAAACGCCAAAATAATATTCACCGACATCTATGATCTATCTTTTTCCTATGTTGCTTCTTATTTGAAGAAATGAAATTGTGAATAAAGAAAGCATGAGTAAAACCCCCCCCTCCCCCCCAACTTTCCATCCCTTCTGTCATCTTCCTTGTATTAACTTTGATTGGATTCTTATTCTACTTGTCAGCATGTTGGCCACTGTTATGAATGCTATATTTTTGCAAGCAACAATGGAAAGTATTGGTATTCCAACACGAGTCCAGACTGCCTTTCGCATGTCTGAGGTTGCTGAGCCCTACATACGTAGAAGAGCTATCAGACATTTGGAGAAAGGAAGGGTTGTAATTTTTGCTGCTGGAACTGGGAATCCCTTCTTCACCACAGATACTGCCGCAGCTCTTCGTTGTGCAGAGAGTACACATTCGAATCCTTCTTTAATATTGCACATTGTCTGCAACAGAATGTCTATATTGCTGGTGAAATATTCAGCACCATCTTTGTTTGAAAGATATAATTAGCTGGCGGTAGCATGTGCATGCTGTAATTGCTAGTTAACTTGCTGTCATACACCAAACAGACCTGTTTCACCTTGCCTTGATCCAAAGTGGGCCTAGTAGCTGTCTAAAAGGGAAATAAGGTTTAAATTTCGTCAACTTCTCTTTAATAAAGAGTTGAATGGAAGGTAGCTAGCTTACGTTCACATTGGTTTGGGATATATGCTTTTAATCTATACCAAAATGTATACTGTACTCTTCTTTTTTTTTGACCGAAGCAGTCCTCTATTAACCAAATACTCATCCTACTAAATTTTTTTTGGGAAAGAAATATGACTCAATTTTCAGTTATTTGCATCATCAAATTGCACATATAGGCTTATTTTGGATATATTGTAGGTCTTTCTTCTTTCTTGAGTCGTTTCATGAAATTGAACTAGCTCTTGAGTTTCGCTTGCTAGGTTCACTTTGAAAAAGTAGGATTGGTTTGGTAATATGAGTGATGCCAAGGATAATTCTTACTTCACGAGATCACGGTGTTTAGGTCACTGGAGAGGTGGTGGTATATGAGTTTACGTCCAATTTGCTGAGACCTGAATGGCGCTGTTTAGAGCGGAACAGGAAAATAGTTGCAAGATTAAACATATACGGTTTATCTGATTTTCATCAAATTTTAGAGGCAATGCCTAGTTATGTGAAGTGTTCTGAAACGAAGTGAATATATATGGTCCTTTTTCTGTTTCATATGCATTAAAGCATGTAATGTTTTTGACCTTTGAACTATAAGTGATCAAAGTTGTTTAGTCAGGATCTGTGATCTCATGTTCTTCCCTTCTTCATCTGTATGTTTTCTGAATATTTTGTTTACAGTTAATGCAGAAGTTGTACTGAAGGCAACTAATGTGGATGGGGTGTATGATCACGACCCTCGGAAAAACTCAAATGCTCGACTACTTGATTCTCTAAGTTATCAGGATGTAATATCAAGGGAGCTATCTGTAATGGACTTGACTGCCATCACTTTGTGTCAAGAAAACAAGATCCCTGGTAAGTAACTAAGCATGATAAATCGTGCAAAAGAGCTCCTTTTATTTCTCAACTACGTCTGATATTGTCACTATTGTTGGATGCAGTGGTCGTTTTCAATTTAAGCAAAGAAGGCAATATCTCAAGAGCAATCAGAGGGGATAGAGTAGGAACCATAATCGGGGGACAATGGGATTGATTCCACTGCATCATAAACATATGATGAGCTTCAAATATTGGAGTTAATGGTGCTATTCTAAGATCACTATGCTTCAGTGTAGGTTATATAGTATGTTTTATTCCTAGGTTACATGTTTCATCTAGAGCAATGAAAGATGGAATTAGACCAGTTGGTAGGAGATTGTGGAAGGCTATGCATCCAATGTTATGAATTGGATGCATATGTTGACTTTTCACCTGTAAATAGTTGCACCAACAAATAGAGAATTCTAGTTAAAGTAGTTGACTTTTTGTGCCTCAACATCATGATATGTGTGCAGTGGCAATATGTTCTTGAAACTTTTGATTTTTCTGTTGGTGCATGCCGCTTGCGATTATGATAAAGCTGATGCAATCAAAAGGTTTAGCTTGTAGCCAACGAGCAATATAGTACTCCACTCGAAATTCTCAGTGTTTTTTTTTTGTTTGATGAGACTCTAATCTTCCATAACATTTGATTGGAAAGGAGTGTTGGATTAACTTCTACGTGCTTAAAACATCACAACCTAAGATATGCCATCTTAGATACAATTTCCATATGATTATGAATTCTTGATGACCAGCTCCAAACTTGCCAAGATGAAATCACTTTGGCTTGCAATAAGGTACAACAATATTTGTTCTCTTCAACCTAATTGAAGCCAAGTTAAATTGAATTAAATTTAGTAACCATTACAAAAAACATCAAATTAAATTGTGAAGAAATGACTCAATTAAAACGGCTCATAAGCATCATACAGTTCACTAAGCAAGCAGGGGCAAGGTGCCAGGGAAAGAACGTCTCTACCTCAACCAAAATGCTCCAATAACACTCAGAATCAGAAGACAATTGCTAAGAGAGAATTTAACCAACATTTTTAAGTCTCTTTGCAGTGCATGAATAGAGAACACATACTCTCCCATAATCCAATGCCAATTTATTTTATTTTGACCAACATAAACTTAACCATAATTCAAAGTCAAAAGTCAAACCAAACAGTCAAACTTCCAATATTTTCCCATTTCCCTTTTCCTCATTTCCTCTTGACCTCTCTTAAATCAATTCAGAATATTAAATTACAAAATACAAATACGGAATATATATCTCTCCTTCAATTTTTTGGGCATTTGCCATTAAATAAAGCAACTACCTAGGCTATGAATTATGATGACTAAAGTCTAAAGTCTACATAATGGTCAATGTGAGTCAAAAGTACATATTATCAAACCCACCTTTGTTCCCTTCTTCTGAGTTCTGTCTCTCTGTCTGTCGTCTCTTCTGTTTCTGTATCTCTACTCCTCTCTCTCTCTCTCTCTCTTCAAACATAACTGATACTCTTTGTCTCTCATTTCCAACTTCCCAAACCCAAAAATTAAAAAAAAACCCTTTTTACCATTTTCTCAACTGACCATTTTTCTATCTTTTTTTTCTTCCATGAAGACTGAAGGAGAAAAACCAACAGTTACAACAGACAAAAAGAAAGATACCCAGATGGATAAATCCACTCAACTCCACTCTCACACCTCACCCACAAAGAAAGACAGTTTATCTTCTCCTTCTGATCCAAAGGCTGCTGTTACTTTCTCTCAGCTTTTGCAGGGTGTTGTTTTGTCTGCTAATAATGCTCACTTGAAGGTATACTATACTTGCTTGCTGCTTCTTTTTTTACTTGTGTTAAATGCTCTTTAATGCTTGGTTTATTAGTATATTTGTTGTTTGTTTTAGAGTAAAGGTGTTTTTTGTAATTGAGTTATGTTAATAATGCTTTTTGTGGCTTAACTTTAGTAGTTATTGGTTCTTTAAAGGTGACTTTTTGAAATGACCCTAAGGATGTGACGAAATAATATGAATTGAAACTGAACTGAATTGAACTAGAAAAAAAATGAACAGAACTGAAAAAAATGAATTGTAGTACTACGGACGAACAAAACACAGCCTTAAGTTACTATATTTCTAGAGCCGTGTTTGTTTGTTTGTTTGTTAGAGCCTGAAGTGAAACTGAACTCGACTGAGAAAACAACTAAAGCAATTAAAGTTATAACTAAAATTAACTCAATAAACTGAACAGTAAATGAACAAAACACAACCTTAACACTACAATGAACAAAATACCGCCTCGATATTTGTTTGCTTTATATTGCTATGCCAGTTGTTTTGGCTTAGTCAAATGGTTTTTGGAAGTCAGTTTAGTGTGGTTACTATGTCAAGTTGTAGGTTATTTCATGTGAGGCCAGAGTGCCAGACCATTGTGCAACACTTCAACTTACTTTAGTATGGACCTTGCTACCTTGGAGATATGTTTCTGCAATTAGAATTGGTAGATTCAGAATTGGACATATTGTAATTAAGACTGAAATATTTGTGTTGTGCTATGTCAGTTGCACTCCTAGTATAGTAACTAAGCTTTACAATTAGTATGCTGCTGCTACTATCACAAGTTCAAGTTACATTGTTACCCGCACCGTGAAATTTTGCGTCATTTGTAATGGATGTGAACACTGAGAGGAAAGGAAAGAGGAGGAAAGATACAAAAGATGGCTTGGAGGATTCTTTCTAAGTCTTATTCTTAGGTAATGTTGTAGTGAATGTAGTGTGCAATGAAAATGGTACGACGGTTATAAGTATAGTTGAACTTATGATGAATAACCTTTGCTTGGCATTATTGTTCTAAAATTCACTAAGTTTGGTGATATATGGTGGAAATGAAATGTGCTATGCTTGTAACAAAAAGCTAATAGGACTAACTAAAGGTTATGTTGTGATGTAGTTCGTCAATCTACTTGCATGCTGCCATTAAATGAAATTGGCATTAATGTTCTGATTCTATCTGCTTGAGAAGTGAATTGATGCATTGTCTTTATACAAGAACATGAAAGGAAAGAACTTCTGGTGTTTTCTCTCCTTTTGCGGTCTCCTCTTGTTGGTCTATCACGTGTCAGATATATGTTTTAGATAAAGTCCTTCTGTCTTACGGTACTGTATCAATTAACATGTGACCCATGTGATTTATGTAGTAAAAATGCCGGTTTTCATGTTTTGGTCAAACAGCTATCTTTTTACTTCTTTTTTTCTTTCGGGCGTGTGGATTATCAATACATTATGTACGATGACTGTTGCGAAGTTATGATAAGTAAGTTTAGTTTTGAATGGTGATTTCTAGTTCTTTCTGAGAAGTTTGTATATATGGTTAATAGGCAGAATTTGGGATGTCTCATAGAGAAGCCTTGGCAAGTGTTACTTCTACAGCAGGTCAAGCGCATGTACAAATGCAAGATCGAACCAATTCTCAGTCCTCAGCAAACCAACCTCCCATACCTCAATCTGGATCTCTGCTGCCATGTTCATCTGCTGTAAAACAAGAATCTTCATCACCACTGCAGTGTGATGTTTCTCAGGAGAAAAATGGCGCTAATATAGTCGCTGATATGGCTCCACCTCAGCGAGATTTAATTCAAAAGGAGAAAAACGGTGCTCATGTAGTTGCTGATACTATTCCACCTCTGCTGCCATGCTCATCTACTGTAAAACAAGAACCCTCTTTACCACTGCAGCGTGATTTTTCTCAGGAGGAGAAAAGTGGTGCTAATGTAGTCGCTAATATAATTCCACCTCATCGTGATTTTTCTCAAGAGGAGAAAAACGGTGCTCATGTTGCTGTTAGTATTCCGTGGACACCCAAGCCAGACGGATACAGCTGGAGAAAGTATGGCCAAAAGCAGGTTAAGGCATCTGGAAGCTCTAGAAGCTACTATAGGTGCACATATCTAGATTGCTACGCGAAGAAAAAAGTTCAGCATTTAGACACATCTGGCCAAATTATTGACATTGAGTACATGGGTAACCATAATCATGACCCTCCTAGAACTCTGAAAGCCTATGGTCGGAAGAAAGCTGCACTGTCTTCTGAACCTGTGACTCTTGTGGTGCATGAGCCTAGCAACCCTACAGTGCAGAAAGTTGATGACAGACAGGCACTTACGCCTGAATCTGCATGCAGTACATCTCAAAGTTGCAATGGAGAGCAACCAGCCTCAGTACCCTGTTCAACACCTAAGTAATTTCTTAAATTTTTTACAGTATTCTTATTAGCTTGTCATATATGTTCGAGGTTCCTTATTTTGACTGTGATGTTTTACCCGTCTTATATCCTTGGTGTGATCAGAAAAGAAAGGGAGGAAGCTAAAATGCCTGCTGAACCAGAGCGTTGTGTACCGAGTAGTTCTCATGAAGTTACAATGATTGATCCCATGAAGGACCTTAACGTTGCCCCTCTGAAGAAAAGAAGGCATCTCTTTCATCCTTGATCTTATTAAAAATGTCTATAATTATTTCTAACGAAACGAAGTTCCTCTTTTGAGGGATATAATCTCTTGTCGTAACATCCAGCCACATGCCACCTGCAGGATAAAAGAAGGGAGCAAACCATGTTCCGAGCCGATATACAAGACATTTAATGAGCCGAAAATTATTGTTCATACAGCAGGAAATGCGGAAACCTCAATTGATGGATATAAGTGGCGCAAATATGGGCAAAAGATGGTCAAGGGTAGCCCGCATCCCAGGTTTAGTTAGATCCTTTCTCTGCACTTGTTTATGACTTGGAAATTGGGATGTTGTCCACATTTGCTGCTGAATCGAATTCGCTGTTTCACATTTAAGTCTTCATTTCCTTGTCTTCCTACTGCTCTCCTGGTTGCTCTGTGTATATCCGTGTCTTCATTGATTGAAGAAGCTGGTAACTATTATACTTAATGCTTAACCAGTCGCTTGGCGGGTATCTTTTCAGGAGTTACTACAGGTGCTCGTCAACTGGATGTCCTGTCAGAAAGCATGTTGAGAGGGCCAGCGACAACTCTATGTCCATCGTAATCACATACGAAGGCCAACACGACCATGACATGCCTGCTCCAAAGACATATCAGACATATCATGTTTACCCTGGATTTCCTCCTGGCCTTGTGAATGCCTCAGAGGGCTCAGACCCTGTGCCGAACAGTTTATCTCCAAACCCAGAAAGTAAGGTTCTGTCACCGCCTCAAGCAGAGCAGTCGAGAGATAGTGTTAACAATGCCACTGGGGCAAAGGCATCTGAGGTGGAATCAGATAAGCTGAGAGACTGCCATAACAACAACAGCGAGGAGAAGGCTCCTGGGGTGGGGTCGGATAAGGTGAGTGTTCGTCATTTTGATGCCGAAGAGAAGGCTCCTGGGGTGGGGAAAGATAAGGTGAGTGCAAAGGACATTCTTAGCGATGTCAATGGGGAAAAGACTTCTGAGATTACATCAAATAAGGTGAGAGACGGTTCTGCCGATGACAATGGGAAGAAGGCTTCTGAAGTAGCATCAGATAAGGTGGCAGAGTCTGCTCGACCGTTATTGAGTGTAGGAATCGAACTCAAATCATGCTGAGAATTTCTGCTGCGTTCCCCTATGAAATTAATTTATATCTGATCAACTGCGTCTGCTTCTAGCTTCTGTATGTCACATCTGTTCATTGATAGACTTCCATGTATTAATAGCAGTCATGTCAATGTACATACATAGTTTGTCCATATAATTGAAGGTTATTAGGACCCTTCACCCATATGTTATTTAGCATTTTGAACACTATTGCTTACATGACAATAGTATATGTAATGTTATAATGTACGAGAAAGTTAGTGATCAGTGGATTTAAATGATTAGCTGACTACTGTCTACAGCTTTCATTGGGCTGTAGAATTCCTTTGACATGGCTGTTTGATGTCATTGGACTGTAGAAGTTGCATCTGTTTCTGTTTTCCAAAAACATGTAGGGTATAGATTTTGCCATTTAGGAACTTCTTTACTTTGGAAAGAGCTATGTTGGCAAGTGGCAACTAAAAACTTTCCTAAATAACTTTTTTTTTGGCAAAAGGAAACCGAAGTTATGTATTCTCTCAAAAAACAGAAGTTATGCATCACGCTATCCAGGTGTACAAGGAATATTAGTGATCACCAGCTTTTTACGTACTTTTTTTACCTTAAAGAATTTTATTGTCAAGTAAAATAAAGCAACCCTCTAAAGAATCCTGAGGACAAGCAACAACCGACTGTTCGTCCTATTCCCAGCTCTAGTAGGATTTGTACTGGCCGACCTTCGATTTAATTTGTTTCCTATATATATCAGTGGCGGTTAATTAAGCCTGTTTGTGCAGGACAGTAACATAAAGAATTGGCTGTGAAAACTACCTACGTCCAGCCGTATAGGAAAGGGTGAAAAACGGAAGTTCAACTTTGGAATGTTATAAAATTTCCAAAACTTTCTGTCTAGTAACCATTGAATTGCCCATTGGTAGCAATTAAACTCATAAATTGGAACATACTTTCTCTTCTTTGGACAAGCTACCATGGGTTACACAAGAAGAAGAATTAGGAAAACAAAATCAAATATTGCACGTAATAGCAAACATAAACTTGGAACTCGACGTTCATCTATCAATGCCTGCCTCCCAAGCGACATGATCGTGGAGGTTCTTGCTCGTGTTGGTGCTTCTTCTCAAGCTGATTTATTCAGATGCAAACTAAGGTTTAGTTTGCTGATGTTAATCATGAGCTCTTTTATTTTGTAGTGTTGATACATGATACTTTTTACACATACGTCTTTTCTTTCTTCCTGTAGTTGTATGTTTTTTTTCTTACGATTTTGCTGGTCGGTTCTTGTAGTTGCAAGGTTTTTGGTGAAGTTGCCGAGGAGAAGCTGGTGCTTAAACAAGTATCCTTGGAGAAAATTTCCTACGTATGGCTTAGAAGTGATAAGGCTGAATCATTCGTGAAGCGATGCAGTGAGAACAACAACTCTGAATCTCTCTTTCAGATTGGCATGGTACGTAATACAAATTACAATCAATAATACAAACTTAATCAGTTTTTTTTTTTTTTTAAACTGAAGAAATTCAGGTAAGGTTTAATTTGTATATGTTCATATAATCGAATGGAGTATATTTTTTTGAATTAGAGGAAATATATTTTAATTTTTCAATGATTATTAATTTTTTAACCACGGATTGTTAATCAAGTTTGAGCTATTTTATTGTATAAAATTGGTACTACTAAACAATATTTGTAGAAACTACGTACTATCTAGCCCAATTTTTTGTGCCAATAATTGTAAAACACTGTTAGATTACTATTGTGTTGTATGTCCTTGATATAACACCCACAACGTTGTCCAACATTGTCCTTTAAAAGTAAATTTCTGTTTTTATTAGTCACCAAATAACTAATAAGTTAAATTATACTCGTATATATCTTGATACTTTTAAAATTACAGTTCAATTTCGCGCCTATATATTCTCACGTTACGTGGCGTTCTTAATCTCATTTATATGATATATGTATGTAGGTTCAATATTTTACCCGGTTGAATCTCGAAGAAGGCAAAAGATTTCTTGTGAGAGCAGCAATTGAAGGACACATCGGTGCTACTTATGTTCTAGGGTTAATTCTTCTATGCAGTGAACATGAGGATACTAAGAAGCGTGGTGTCGAGCTAATAATGAATTTGGTAGAGGTGATTAAGGGCAAGGGTATTGTTGAATGTAGGAGAAGATTATATGATGACATACAGAGATTATCTTGGTTTTGTAAATGGATAGATAAGTACGTCAAGATACATCATAAACCTGAGATAACCTGCCCTAAAAGCCAAGAACATCAAACCAGGAGTAATTGGGATAGAGATTGTGATTATGATGGTGAACTTGAGGATAAAGATGTGATTTGTGAAGCTTGTAGATGTAGTCGAGAAGTTGACTTCTTCCATAGATACTTAAAATAATACTCCGTGTAATCATAGTGTTTTTTTTATTTGATTTTGTTTTTTTTGGAGGATATATTTGTTGCGAGGTACGGAGTATATATCTATTTATGCTTTAATTACTATGCCTTCTCTTCAATTTTTGGCTACTTCAGTTTCTTCAGCTCAATTGAACTAATTAATAATTACGAGATGAACCAATCAAGCTAGCTGAATAGTACTTGGTATATCGAATGTTTTTGTACGTACGTGCGTGTGTGCTTTAAATTTATTTAAGGGAGTAATGGATAGAATCTTCTAGCATGCATTATGTGTGTAGTGCGAGTGCAATTCTCCTCCGGTGCGCAAAGCACTAGGGGAGGAAATGGGAAAAAATAGAGAGGGGGTTTTTCAAGGGTGTTTTTCACCCTTAATCTCCGTACTGGAAATTCCAATACTGCAGAAGATCCTGACGCGTGTAGTGCCAATAATTTCTGATATTTTCAGACCAGTCACTATCTGAAGATCGTACCGGATTGACAATATGAAAAGCACGGGTTCGTTCTAGTGTTCTACCACACTGCTAATTATGGTATTATAATATATGTATTGCGTAGAACTTGTACATAATAAAGGATTGGAAAACGGTGGTAGCTTAGTGACGGTGCAATAATGTAATTAAAAACCTGCCGATTGTGAGAACTGAGATATAGATCGATCCTTCCTTGATGCGGTGGTATTATACTTAAGTACGCTTTCTTTATTAATTAATTATAAGAATTTTATTTATACTTTACAAATAAACTTTTCTCCAGGCCAACTTTTGCTCCTGTCTTACTCCCCTTTCTATTTGGATTTTTTCGACCTTCTTTTTCCTTTTTTGGCAACGAGATCAGCATTTTCTGAATCTAAATTGGAAAGTATTTATATGTACAACAAATATTGTATGTACTCAAAGTACAATCATGCAGCGATGATCTACAAAAGAAGAAACGAATTAGCTTTCCTTAAATAATCGTTTATGTTTACACAATTACCAAATAAGGCAGACCAAAAGTGTTACAACTATTTTTTTCTTAAATAATTAAGACCGCCCTAAAAAAAAGAAGTAAACCGAGTCATACATGGTTTCCTAATTGCCTACATCCTAGGAGTGTATAATATAAGAAGAGAAGACAGGCTTTCTATATCTCTTTTTGCTTTGCTTAATGTTATGAATTATTATATGACTCGTTCAAAGGCAAGCCAAACAAAGAGACAAACAACTTCGACAACCATGGGGAGATCATTCAAGAGAATAAAGAGAAATAATTTTCCAACGGCATCGGCCATCATTGACTACCTTCCCTTGGAGGTTATGACGGAGGTCCTTGCTCGTGTTGGTGCATCTTCTCCTGTTGATTTGCACAATTGCAAGCTAAGGTTTGGTCATGTAACTTTTTCATTATGTCTATCTTATGGAGTTTTTTTTTTGTTTAATTTCTTGCATTGGCTAGTCGTATTAAGATTCTGCAAGGTATGTACGTGGATTAATGATGTTCTGGTACGTGGAGAAGCTAGGCTTGTATTATACTCGTATATGTTTTGAGTTTTATCGTAATTTATGTAGTTGCAAGGTTCTACGTGAAGTTGCAGAGGATAAACAAGTCCTTAAACAAGTCTCCTTGGAAAGATTGCCGTTTTACACATGGCTGAAGGCTGATGAAGCCAAAAATTTCTTCAACAAATGCCAGGAGAGCGAGAACTCTGAAGCTCTTTTCCAACTTGGAATGGTAATACCAAATTATTCATGAAGTTTGTTAATATATTTGATTCAAAAGGAATGTTATATATAGCCCAGTGCAATGCACGGGATTGATATGATACAAGAAAACTATCTTCATACCTTCAAACAATCTTAATATGCAGGTGCAATATTTCAGTGAGAAGATGATGGAAGAAGGGACATTAAATCTAGAAAAAGCAGCAAGGCAAGAGCATACAGGAGCAGCCTATGTGTTAGGCATCATCTTCCTGTGTAGTGGATATGATGATCTCGAAAAGCGAGGAATTTCGCTTATTATGAGCACGATGAAGGCGCATAAGGGTAGAGGGATCGTTCAATGCAGGAGGAAATTAAGAGATACAATGGCTGTAATCTGGATGAAGAATAGTCTCATACTGGAGAGCAGACCAAACTTCACTTGCACAACACAAGGGCAACATGAGCCTAGCTGTGGGTGGTATGAATCTGATGATTACAATGAAGAATGGGAAGATAGAGTAGTCTGTGAAACATGTAGGTGCAGTAGGGAGATTAGTTTCTTTTACAAATGGTTACCTAGAGAATTCTGATTAATTACGATTAGTCTTGCGTAATTTAGGATATCTTGTGATATCCCTTGTATAGTTGTATACTTGTATGTTATATCCTCATTCTTCAATTTCAGGTTCCAAACTAGCCTACCCTATGCGTGATTTTGACATGCACCGCAATTTAGACCATCTATTATGAAGTATCAAATGTTAAATAGGCAGTAGAAGATGATGTGCAACTGATTATCTTTTCTCAATGATTAGTGGTTTCAACGATGTTAGATGTCTTATTCAGCTTCAGAAAGTCAGAAACGGAAGCGTACTGGATTAAGTTTCTTGGTGTAGAATGTAATTCTCGAAACTTCAAACGTGTAGCTTAAAAGGTGTTCCACACGATATGATCATATGAATATGACGAAATATGAACCATTATGGCGGTCACGATGGATTAAGATATACGTTTTCGATCTGGTAAGAATAAGCAACATAAAGATTGTTTATTGAGGAACTTAGGCGCCGAAGCACAAATTTGATTGTGCTCACTATACACACTTCCCCTAGAAATGTGTGGTTCCAAAAAGGTACAAGCTCAACTAATTTCTCGTACATAGCAATACAAAAGAATAACATAGCCTAACTCTGGATGCTACAAAAAAGTCCAACATCTTTGACGGTAGTATCACATGTATGGTTCCCGCAAAGCCGTAGGCAGCTGAAGCTCGGGTTCATATTGATCAAGTGATAAAATGTGATCAACCATGTCCTTGCTGACATCTTCTAAACGAGGAGGATCCCACTGCACATAAAAGAAAAACAGCAGAAGATTAATAACTTTGATATGAAGAGAGCAGAATTATTGGACATCGTAAAAGAAAATTCATTGGAATGGCTTACTTTAGGAGCAAAGTCTTTGTCAACCAACCGCGCCCTTACACCCTGTTATTTCAATGACAGAGAATCGGAGAAATTACAATTTTGCAAGCATCATTTTTGTGTCGAGTAGTAAAGCAAGAGCATTGGAATATACCTCACAGAAGTCATTTGAAACTGTTTTGGATACGAAGTTGACGGATATTTTGTATTCCTGAGCAAGGCATTTGTCAAGCGTCTGGAATCTTCCATCACGGATCTGAACATGAAAAAAAGAAGTATTGAGGCGAAGCAAGAACTTTACAGTAGTTTTTTTTTTTTGCTGTTGAGAATCAGAGCATCTTAGTGCTGTAGCAGATAACTTACAGATTGAAGTGTGACTTTTAAGCTCAATGGAGAGGCTTCCTTCAGCCTTTTCAGGGTAGCCACACACCATTCATCAGATGAATCAGCGGCTTCCTTTTCCTGCATAATATGATCCAAAGAGTAGGAAACATGAGTAGGAGGCTAATTATATGATTCTAGGGTTTTAAGAATTAGCATTGTCAAGGCAACAAACCGCTAATTTACAAATACAGACACGAATAATTTACTATGACCCTGTCAACATTTTTTTTTTCTTCGAGAGAACTGTCAATAATGTTATTAGATCAAGGTAATAAGTTTAACTTAGCATCTCCACAAGAATCGACGAATGACATACAGAAAACAAGTGTGTGAGTTATAACATGTCGACGTTTTTTTTTCCACCTGGATCACATTAGTATCAATAGCAACAATAATGTGTCACATTTGGAGGGCTGCCCTTTCATCTAAGCACAGAGAATCATATAGTACCAATATGTACCGAAAGCATAGAAAACTGCACTTTCTTTTCTTTTAAATCTTAAATATCAGTCCACAATTTTTTTTTAAAATTTAAACATATTGAACTGACCAAAAAATTGGATAGAGTAGCTGCAAGCAGATGTTCTAAATCAGCATTGCATAATAGCTCAATGTCAGCCAAAACTTTGAATCATGACTATCATCTTATATGACAGTTAGTTCAAATATAGCAACCATTACAATAAAATGAAAAGATGCAGACGTTCACAGAGAAAAAAGGAAAACAGGTGAAAGGTTATAGAGTGAATCCTACTACTCTACTTAGTTGTCTACAGTCTCTACAACAAGATAACAGCACCCCAGAATATCAATATCCTGACTTTGGATGCCATTAGTGAAGGCTTATAATCTCGATACGCTGGTGAGAAGTCCTAGATATCTAATTTTGGATGCCATTAGTGAAGACTTACTTGCCTCTACAAACCAAGAAACATCAGGAATAACATAAGAGCAAGAAATAAAATTCATAGCCGATCCCCTCAAAAAAAAAATCATAGCCGGTATTAGGCTACAAGCTCCATGTCATTACACACAACCAATTACTATTATACAGCTGGTTCATGAAAAACTACCCATCAATTCGTCCACTGAACAACAAAATTTCTAACACCCAAAATCAGAGCCCTGAGAATCACTTACATATCTCTACTGTAAATGCCAGTAAAGAGTGGTGCACATCACACCCAGAGCTACATATATATTTTTGGGACTGTCAGGACATTTTGTTTATTAACCAAATCACAATTTACTTGAAAAATGAAGAAGAGTCCCACAATTATGCTTCACATAGCTGGACTAGAGTTATCAGTCAAAATCCAGCGGTCGACACTCTAGATTGGTAAAACATAATATTGCTCTCATAGACTACAGTAAATAACTCAACTTTTAAGTAACAACGTAAATAATATGAGAATGAGCAAAAGAAACTAACCAGAGCCTCAAAAATTTCCTCAATTGTATCGTGGCTAAAGCATTTGTCTATCGTGTCAATTCTGCAAAACAGATGAACTATAAGTACATAAAAAGACAGAAAGAAAAAAACACAATTCTGAGATATCTGGACGAATGCAATGCACCCAAGTTTGGAACAGAATTTGCAGTCTAAATGCATCACCATAATAAATAGCCAGTACATGATAGTGACACTCACTTCCAGAAAGTCACTTTATAAAAGCATCCACTCTCAACTCCTGAGCGAAGGTAAGTAAATTATCACAATTTTAATGTCATGCTGCGGCTACTAAGGACAGGCAACACATAGTGCACAGCAAGATCCTAACTGTAACGACATTTTTAGCATCCAACTGACAGTGACACTGGTGTTATACAAGAAAGAATCATCACTTTAAGAGGTATGACTAACCACTAGGGTTTCAGCCACTGTAGCTACCCATCATCAAAGCATCAATTTGGAGGACTAATCTAAACGTTTTTTTAGAGGCACCCAGTCAGTGGTTTCTGTTCTTCTTTTTTTTGTTCCAAATATCGCAAAATGGAATAGCTGGAAGAAAAAAAAGTAACATCCACGTTTCCCCATATGCCAATAATTTTCTTATGAAATAAACCTAAAGAAGTCAATTTCTCATAGAAGTAACAGATTTTTGTAAATAAATGTGGAGTGCCAAAGTCAGTAGTCAGCAAATGCATAACTATTACCTATATTACATGCATAGTATATCATTATATTGCATTGAAATTGATTATTCACATCAAGTTTCACAATCAAGAGGAGTGTCTGGGGAAAATTCAGATATCATATACATCACAAATATTCCATGACACATTGACGTAGGTATTAAACAATAAGTAAACAGCTACCAAATACATCAACAATTGCCTTATCAGAATGACAAATATGATGAAAATAACGTATAAAATAGCATAGAAATTCTTTCGGTGCAAATTGAAATAGAAATAGATGGTGATTACTTGTAAATAATGCTACTCTTATCCGGATAGACAAGGTCGCCATATTGTGCCAACGAACTTTCTATCACAGTGGGATCATCAGTGATCAATTTACCAAGGCGTTCTTCTATCATAGCAAGTCTCTGTCGCCATCAAAAAAAAAAAGAAGCAAGTCTCTGTCAGATTAAAGGTGACCAAAGATTGAAGTATGAGTAGGAAAAAGCATCAAATCTCACTGAGGATAGGACAATGATTACCCACCGCATTTAGGCAATAATGAGTTGCAAGACCAGTGGCAATCATATCAACACCATTCAGCTTATCTCCTGTGAGAGCCAAATACTCTCCTGCACCATTGAAACAAAAATCACTAAAGAGATGAGATATAACTAAATCAGAACCGCCAAAGAGTCCATGATGATTTCACAAGTAAGCTCAGCGATGAAATTGAAGAGGGTGTAGATGGTAATGACTGTAAATAGTGTTCAACTTTCAAGGTGTATAACTGTATATAAAAGCAAGGATGGTTACAGAGCCTCTGTTATACAACAAACAGCATTTGCCGAAAATATTCAGCGTATGAATTCATGATGCTGATTCCATTACTTAAAATTTGACTATCAAATGTTTTACCAGTCCATTTCTTTATTGATGAAGCTCTGTTTGTTCAATACTCAATACCATCAAGACTATTAAAGAAAAGTAAGCTTCTATAAAAGTATGTGTGTGCATTGCTAGATTTCCATCATTTTGCAAATAGTTCATTAAAAAATCTAGCGATGCACACACACACAGAAAGTGTCAGACACAAAATTCTATGGCTAAGAATAGCAGATAAGAACCAGTGCTTAGAATCTTTACCAAGATAACCAGGCAGTCGAGGAAGATAAAAAGAGGCCCCAGCATCAGGATGGAAACCCAGCTGCGTCTCTGGATGAGAAAAAGCCTGAAAATGTTTTTTTTAAGCAGTTTTCGATAATGATTGTTACAAAATGCTGAAATGCCCCAATTAACCATAATAATAATTTCAAACGATGTTAAAAAGCTCAATTGACCATTGTGACAGATATATTGAATAAACCATCGAGGTTATTTCAAACATTTAGTAGAAAAGATATGAAGATTGTGCCATCGACATTCTAGCATTGTTAGTACACCATGTGTCCATGTCCCACTTCAAAAAAAAAGGAAAAGAAGTGGAGTTAAGCAAAAGGTGAGCTAGAATGATTTTTCCAGATCTTGGGAGTAGAAGGAAATGAGTTATAACAAAGATAAGAGGATGTTCGGGATCAATTTCGTTTCCGGTTTTCTGTTTCGAAAAGTGGTTTCCAAAACGAAAACGCGTTCGACTCGTTTGTCTGTTTATTGTTTTTTTTCCGCTTTTTTCAAAACTCAGCCCCTGATTTCAGGAACCAAAAAAAAAAAGGGTTTCTGAAGTTTCGATTTGGTTTTCATTATGCGGTATTAACTACGGAGTATTATGCAGTATGCTATTATTACCCCAACATTTAAATATTGTTGTACCACAAACCAGTATGGTCATGGACCTTGTGATTAGCCAACACCCATAACCAGTTCACCACCTTCACCACCTTCCTCAGTCACACACTCGAACCATCCACCGCCTCCATCTACCTTTAGCCCCATTCACGTCGATGACCACCAAAATACAACACCAACCCCACCAAATACTAGCGTTACTAACGCCCATCGCCACCAACCAACTATGCCAGAGATTGGTTGAACCACCACCAAACACCCACCATCCATAGCGATTAATGGTCTTAGATAAGGATCTTTTTGCTCAAGTCGGTTTTGGGTTTAGAAAATGTTGCTCAAACCGATGGTTATGGTTGGGACTTGGAAGGGAGGACACAGTAATAGGATGGAGAGAGTGGTGCTGGGATAAGACTTGAGAGGGAGACAGGATAGAAAATGGGGCATTTGAGTAAAAATTTGAGGAGAATAAGAGATGGGTTAAGGAGAGAGAATGCACCGGGGGAAAATGAAAGGCACTGGTGCAGCAGTATTTTTTTTAGGAGTATACTTTTTGGTGTAATTTGAGCCCCGTTCTAAAATTTTACAAAACTAAAATCTAAAACCGGTTTTGGTTTTAAAAAATTTCAACACTAAAAACTTGCAACATTCCCTAACAGGGCCTAAGGTTTCGATCTCAAAGGTGAGGCAATGTCTAAATAAACAGAAAAAAAAAAAATTGTTTCCCATTACAAGCCCGTTTCTGTATAAGGGCTCATGCTCTCTGCCTTCCACTAGTTGTCCAAGTCTAGGCTTCATAAAATGAACATCAACAAGATCACACAATAAAAATGCATCAATTGCATTCGGAAATCAAACATATTAGTGGATGCAGTGATCAGACCAGCTCATAGTCCTCAAAACACCTGCTTTTTATTTTTATTTTTAAACAACAACACCAACGATATAGCATAATCCCGATACTGTTTGGGCAATTTTATATATAAAAAAAAAACATCACTCCAACAGGAGCCTTAATACCCAAGGTGAATGGGCAATATTATAAAAACAAAGTCCCAACACTCCAACAGGCTATTGACTTCCAGTCAAAACTCGTGTATGGTTGTCAAAATGTGAACTATATACTCTGACGCGCCAATAACA
>ONZK01000486.1:51912-81143 GCA_900322385.1 Pharnaceum exiguum
CCCCCCCCCCCCCCCAAACAAAAAAAAAACAGACACGCACATGCAAAACACATACTTGCATGCACTCACAAGCACGCAACACAAACACACACTCCACCCGCACGCTCACACACAACACCAGACGAACCACCTTAACCCACAGAGGAGGTTGTTTACTTGGATCAATTCTTTCCTTCTCCTCATATTTCCAACCTACTCTCATCCAAACCAAGTTGAGCCATCTCCACTTAACCACCCTCTCTTCTTTTCTTTTTTTAAAAAAAAAAGACGAAATCCCTCTCCTCCCCCTTCCCTCTCCCTCCGTTCCTCCCAAGGTCAGCAGTTATAACATTTCTGGACCTACAGTAGAAGGGCTATGGCATTTAATGCAAACCTATCTGGAATTAAGGCAAATTAACAATTATTACATGACCTTCCGGATCAATCATTAAGGGCCACTGCATCTTACCGTTCTATAATTATAATTATTGGAAAGGTTATTAAACAGCAATGTCAAGAACTGCATCTTACCGTTCTATCAGTCACCAAGCGAAACATTCCAGGAAAAGATATTCCGGCCCCAGCTCCCATAGTTATTCCATCCAAGATAGCGACCTATAAATTGGACAAAACTTGATTAGAATAGTTTTCACAGATCATTTCAACACCTGATTAGTCGTTCAAAAACTTTGATTAATGAACATGGCAACAATACAACATGTCTGTAATTTCAACATGAAAAGCATTCCAGGAAAGTCAAAGGTTCCCCATCAACATCCAAACAAATCTCTAAGACTGAGTACAGTGAATAAAAATCCATTCTTTCCAACTTCCACATTATCCAAATTCCAAGCAAATTGACTACATTTCAATAAACCAACACACACACACACCAAAATCAGTGAGGTACAGTGCAAGATACTTACATGTGGCTTTACAAATGTTCCCATTAGGTATACAAACTTATATAACGTGTCGAAAAAGCTTTTGCATTCTTCAACTTTGCCTGCACAAAATCAAAGATTCAAAATTATAAGCTTGCCTCACCATGAAATGAATCCTCAAGGCTTCCAAGCAAAAAATCAAACCTTACACACCTTCATTAATCATCTGGTACAGGTTTACAACATCCGCACCGGAACAAAATGCTCTCCCATTCCCCTATCAAATTCAAACAACACGTTGAGCACTAAGCTACAAATCAACAGAACTACCAAAGAGAAAAACTGTCCAAACAACCAAGCAATATTCACCTTCATAAGGAGGAACCCCAAATCTGAGTTATCCTCCCATGATTCATACAGTCTCTTAAGCCTACCTGCCTATCATCAAAGCAAAACTTATAACCACAAACCTCAATGCACAGCTTAACTATACATAACAAAGATATATTATCAGAATGAAGAAAAGGCAAGGAGGGGATACCATAGAAGCATTAATGGCATTTAGAGAAGACGGTCTGTTGAGAATGGCTGCCCTTGAATTTGCTCTCCCTTCAACCGTAACCTGAAATTCACACACAAATGCTCAATGGGTATTTCTACAAATTCCAAAATGCAGCAAGAAATGGGCATTACAGTGAAAAATAGATAAATTTGATAACTTTTTCAACAAAAGAACTGAACTTTGAACAAAAAGAAACCAAATGGGCAGTGCCTAAAGTCCTAAAAATTGAGAAATTTCTTAATACACAATACATTTGCAGGAAAATAAATACTCTAAATCACTACACTCTAATGAGAATGAACTAAAACCCAAAAAAAATATTACAATTTAAACAAAATACACAAATGGGTATTTTCAAAACATGGAGAAAAACCCAAAAAAAAAAAACAATAATTTAAAATTTGAACAAAATTCACAAATGGGTATTGAATTTTTTTGTCAAATGTGTTGCAAAAGCTTCATTTGACTAAACTGGGTACTATCTAGCTAAAACCCTAAGAAACCAAACATCATAAACAAAACACAATGAAACAATAATATTAATAATAAAAAGTAGAATTCAATCAAACTCTGCAAATGGGCACTTATCAAAACTAAAAAGTAACAATCTTTATTACACAACATCCCCAAAAATAAAAGGAAAAAAAAAACTCAAATGGGTATTAGCTAAAACCCTGAAAAAACCCACAAATACACAAAACACATTGAAATAAGGTGAATTAAAGCAACATATCCAAATGGGCAATGCTAAATAATAATAAAAGGAAGAAAGAAAGAAGGAAATGTGGTGGGACCTGGTCTTGGAGGTCATCATGAGGGGCGGCAGAGGGAGAAGGTTGGGCAAGAAAGGTTCTTCTTTGATGTTGTTGTTGTTGAGAGAGGAAGTTGAGTGTTTGATAGTAACATTGTTTAGATGACTTTGATGTTAGCCCTACTTTCAATCTCAGCATCCTTCCTTCTATTGCTTTCTCTGTCTTCTTGGTTGTGTTTAGCTCTCTGTTTTTTGTTTCCTTTGGATCCAATGTGTTTGTTGTTGTAGGAGTGTTGGGGTTTTTGGTCTGAGTTTTGGTAAAAGAGAGGTTTTGGGAGATTAGTGAGTTGAAAGATTAATACGCTGCGTATTGACTATACTGTTCCTATTTATTTGGTACACCGGGTGTACCGGTACACCCTGTGAATTTATGACTAATTATAAAGAGGTTGACTAATGACATTAAAAATGTGACTAATAATATATGTTCTAATAGTTATAAATTCACCGGGTGTACACCTAAGAATTGGAGATTTTTTTCAGTCTTCACACAACACAAATACTTGTGTGCAAGTTAATTCGTGAGCCAACGGTTTTTCACACAAATTTTCTTCTGAAAAAAAAAAAGAAAAAAAACTCTTCTTAGTGCGGCCCGACTCGTTTTGAAGACCCAATGGCGCGGCCCAACCCGTTTTAAAGACCAAGCGTTTAGATTTTGCTGCCAGCCTGCCATAAGTTGTAAACTTGTAATACTCCTAGCAGTTAAGCTTAGTTTAGACTAGGTTAGCAATTAAATGTATATTATACGTTTAGTTTTAAGTTTGGATCCAATCCGGTTTCCTTACCCTTTTGACCGAGTTGTCCATCTACCACATTTTTGCCAACCCCTTTTTAACCACACAATTTTGCTTCTACTAGACTAGCATACACCAGGTGTAACACCATACACCTGGTAGGTGGCACTTCCTAGTAAAAAAAAAAATAAATAATAATATGGCTAAAAGTCAGATAGTGCGTCGGAGACATTAGTCATATAAAAGATTTCACTAGTCATATTCCTACTAGTCATTAGTCATATAAAAATACCCACTAGTCATTAGTCAAATAAAAATGACCATTAGTCATCAATGTTAATTTTTTAATTAAAACGATGACGTGGCACCTGGTGTACCTGTACACCGGGTGCACAGAAGACTTGCTGATTTTGCTTAGTTTATACTTGACACTTGGGTGTATGTTACTTCTCGAGATGGGACCCTAAGTGTTTCAATCATTTCTTACCTTTTTTCCATAAAAAAAAAATGCAGGTTGTGAAGTTTCTTTACACCTTTTTCATCAATCACATTTGAAGCAAAGTCTTTTTGATTTTATTTTTTTTAGAGAAATAAGTTTTACCATTTTTCTTACCTTTTTCTTAGGGTGGAGTTTTTTTCAGTTTGAGAATGACTAGATTGCTTTCTTTGATGTCCACAAAATTGTTTTTTTTTTTCTGCACCCTGAGGTAAATACAAACCTAACTTCTCATTAAAGGCGAAATTTTCTCAAAGTAGTATAATTTTTTCCAAAATTCTGTATATGCCCTTTTTACTTTCGGGTTGCCTACCCCATGCACATATGCTAGGGTACTAACTATCTTTTTTTCTCGTAAATGACATAGCTGCCTTGATGAATGTCCAAAATATTAAATATTCATCACCAAAAAAAAAAAACTCAGTCACCAACAACAACTATCGACGCCACTATTCACAGTCACCAACAACTATTTGCAGTCACCATTTACACCATTTTAGCAGGCAAACTTATCACAACCATTACAGCTACCAAGACTAAACAACATCATCCAATCATCTAAATATAACCCATTAACAGCACCACCCCTACACCACCATCAACATCACTGACGCCATCCCACTCCCCGCTATCACCATCACCTTAGAAGCTTCCGTCGGCTTCGCCGCCGGATCTAATTGACACCCTATAAGGGGAATGGTGAACCACTGAACCCTCAAAAATAAAAAGAATTAAACTCGGGGTTTAGGGTTTAGGTTATGACTTCCTGTCGCCGCGTAAACCCTAAATTGGGTTAAATGTGAATTACTTTTTTAAAGCCTAGATCTGAAAATTTTGGGGAAATGATGAAAATCTGGAGAGATGAAAAGAGAGGTTGAGATGTTTGCTGATAAGAGAAGATGTTGGGATGTCACCTAGTGTGGATCGAAATAGGGGAAGAACATAATAAAATGGTTGTAGGCAGTGTGGCTTGGTGTATTTGTTTGGTAATAATGGTAAGAGAGGAGGGAGAGAACACGTTGGAGGAAGATGAATGTGGGTGATTTAGGGGCTGGGCAGAGGAATAAAAGCAAGGGTATTTTAATTTGACACTTAAATTCTTAAGTTTGAATACATTTAAGATTAAAGGTTAAAAGTCTCCTGCTATGTCTAAAAAGTAACGTGTTCTCAATTTCCAAAGTATGTAATTAATATCTTATTACGTGCAAATATGCACAGAATAGATATTCCCTTCTACTTTTCCCCAATAACATTTCCCCGTCTCTCCCCCTCCCCCCTTCTCTTTGTAAAATTTCTCCACCCTACTTTACTAGATCTAATGGTCAGCCCGACCTCCACCCCCACTGCCAAATCTACCTCCCTCCCCCACGGCACAACCAGCTCCAATCCCAATATTTACCTAATCTCTTTCCAATTCTTACACTTATCACGTTTTTATTTATTCCCTACCAAAGTTTAAGTGTACTTTGTATTGTAGTAGGCTAGTAGTTAGTGTTAATATTCCTCGCAAAAAGGGATTATATCTCCACATGCTTCGTAATAGTATTGTTGATTTTTTTTTTGAACATTGGGGCAGCCATAAGCCCATAGCCCATTATCATCAAGAACGGAGGCGTTGAAATCATTGGAAAGTAAACATTTCTTCCACCCGCACATGAAAATCAAACGGGAAGAGACGCCCACTCTGTTTTTCTTTTTGTACTTCAACCTATATTTCGAAGACATTTTTATAAATTCTTACAAGGGTAATTGTAACTGTAACACCCTGCCCTTTGCGGCAGAGGTCACCTTACAGTCATAGTTTTGGGACTGGCCCCAAGACCACCACATGTCCTTCAAGCGGGTTTTGTCCTCACTCACCCGCACCCTGAGAATAGCTTCACAGGAGGTCACCCATTCCAAAATTGCTGCACAGCTAGCACGCTTAACTGTGGAGTTCTTATGAGATGAGCTTCTTGAAAAGAAGGTGCACCTTGGTGGTATAGGTAGTCCTATAAATCCTCTTAAGTGGCCCATTTTTGGTGGGTTTTACAATCACCCCCACTCAAAGAACGCAACGTCCCCGTTGCGGTGACAACCCCTTTGCGGACGATTACAAGCCTCAGAATCTCCCCCGCTAGGCAGAGGCTGACAAAGCATTCATTTGGCCCTCATGTGGGCACTACTTGCTGGCCCGTAAGCATGCGGTCGCAGGGTCGCTCTGATACCATTTGTAACACCCCGCCCTTTGCAGCAAAAGTCACCATACAGTCTTAGCCTTGGTACTGGCCCCACAGACCACCACATGTCCTTCAAGCGGGCTTTGTCCTTACTCACCCGCACCATGGGAATGACTTCTCAAGAGGTCACCCATCCCAAAATTGCTGCAAGCTAGCACGCTTAACCGCGGAGTTCTTATGGGGTGAGCTTCCTGAAAAGAAGGTGCACCTTGGCGGTATAGGTAGTCCTATCAATCCTCTTAAGTGGCCCATTTTTGGTGGGTTTTACAGTAACACCCTGCCCTTTGCGGCAGAGGTCACCTTACAGTCATAGTTTTGGGACTGTCCCCACAGACCACCACATGTCCTCAAGCGGGTTTTGTCCTCACTCACCCGCACCCTGGGAAGTCATTCCCAGGAATGACTTCCCAGGAGGTCACCCATCTTAGAATTTCTGCACAGCTAGCACGCTTAACTGTGGAGTTCTTATGGGTTGGGCTTCTTGAAAAGAAGGTGCACCTTGGTGGTATAGGTAGTCATATCAATCCTCTTAAATGGCTCATTTTTTGTGGGTATTACAGTAATTTATGGAAATCTTAAAATAAAATATACTACATTAAGAAATAGGTACATTACGTTAAGCAAACTCCTAATAAAAGTTAGGGAAGTCTCTTCTTGAGATGAACCCCCAACCTATCAGCCATAAGAATAGCTGAGGAGTTAGCATGACTATTATAAGAGAAAGATAAATTGGTACAAGTGTGCCCTTGTTTAAAAATCCAGTAAGCGGCGGTAAATGTGTTTGATAAGTTTTTTTTTTTTTTGAAATTGTGTAAACAAGATAAAACAATCATTGATCAAAGTTGTAATTTCCCAAGAAATGCAAAATTGTCTTTGTAATGCACGAATAACAATTAAATTAACCTTCTATTTCAATTTTCTTGATATTAAAATTTAATGCAGCAATAATACCACTACGTAAAACCGTGGCTTCTTTAATAAGAATATTAGTAGAACCATGATTAAACAATTAGTGATTTTAATATGACAGTGCTCATATCTCAGAATAAATCCAAAAGCAGCATAACAGATGCATCAAAATTCAATTTGACAAAACCCGATGACGGTAACTTCCAATATAATGATTTCCAAACTTTAGAATACTTCTTACACCTCTTAGGGCGTACTTGCTCCCAATCGTTTTAGAAATCATTATTTTTGTTCACGTTACCATTCTATAATATATCGAGATGTGTTGCTAAACACTCGTTCCATAACAGGATCTCCTAGATCAAATATCAGATAATTACGTTATTTTCAAATGTCCAATAAAATAAAATAAAATTTTGAAGATAACTACGATAACGGTTATTTCCATAAATATTAGATACAAAAAGTGACCAAAAAGATTAATTTGTGAAGGCGGCAACAAAAACTTTAAAGGTTATGAAGCTTAATTTTTTTTTTATGTAACATCATAATTCAAGAACAAATGGGATACATTTCCACTTTGGTTTTACAAAGAGGACAAAGTGGGGGAATATCAATAGAACGCAAACGCAATTGGTCTTTGGTTGTAAGACGATTGTACAATAATTGCCAAAGGTAAATTTGCAATTTCGGAGGAATATCTTATATCTAGAGCCCAAATCCAATAATATTGTAATTTGATTTATTTTTTAGCCTATTATATCATGATAACCATGTCGCAGTTTTAACTGAATAATTACCATGTGAATTCAAAGCCCACCAAAAAAAAATCTTTAGTTTGGCATATTGATAAGGAACTGAAGGACTATAATGATTAGCGACACACAAAACCTCAGGAACCAAAGAATTAAGTAACATAATATTCCATCTTTTATTATAAGCTAAGATAACATAAGAAACAAAAAAAAAGGGATTATTTATATCGGAGTCACATTTAGGTAAAAAACTTGATAGAGATTCATATGAACCGTTACCTTTCCAAAAAAATTCCAAAACAGAACTGAAAAGAAATTTCCGATTTTCCAACTTATCAAACACGTATCAGCCCCGTGTCGAACGGGTGTTAGCCCAAATCTATCTCCGACACGCACACTAAACCGAAACTTACTGTTTCCTTGATGGTATGATGACTGACTGTAGAATTTGTGTACTCATATGGAACTCAAAATTCACAATTTTTTCGCTTAAAAGCCCCTTTGAGATATAACGATCTGTGCGGCTTAGTTATTAACAAAAATATCATCTTTCATTTTCATAAGTTCATAATTTCTACTTTTACTACTTAGATTATTTTGACCAATCACAAATAGTTATCTATCACTTTATCAATTATTTTTTATTTTTGAAAGTAAGTATGAACATATGGTAATATATTGTATTATATAATGTATTACAAATTTGTCTTAATGGAAGGGGCTAAGCAAATAGAAAGAAGTTGTTTTCTGGATGCGAATGAGTATGTGGTGATCGGGACAAATCCATGGTAAGATGGGTCTTATATGTAGTTAGATATTAGGATGGAAAATGTACATACACTATTGTAAAGAATTTTGTAACAAATGGATAACAACTTTCTAACATGTTTTGTTTTCATTCTCGTTCTCTTTCTTTTTATTAAATTTATATTATTTCTCTTTTTCTTTTTAATGGAAATCCTTTTTTTTCTTGGACTTACGTACGTATGCGCCAATAAAATCTATAAAATGAAGTTTTCTTGTGTTTCTATTTTACTAGTATTTGAAAATATTTTGGGTTGTTTTTTATATAAAAATAAAAGGGTTTTGATTTGCTTTAAGCAAAATGTATTCGGTGTGAAAACCTTTTGCAAACACAATTCTCATTTTAACCTATCCACGTTTATTATCTCATGGGACCGTAGAAATAATCTATATTATCTTTACCAGAGTACATTATTTAGGTTATCATAGAAACCCTACCCCTTTAATAAGAAAAATAATAATAAAAGAAAAGTCATATTTAAAAGGAAATGTCATATTCAATTTTTTTCCCGTCAATTTTTGCCTCGGTCATTATTTAAAAAAAAAAACAATCACGAATCCTGGCCTTCAACATTTTTTTTGGTATAAAGGGAGGCACTGAGGCCGATAAGAATCGAGCTCCCCAACTTTAAGGGTTGAAGGTGTGCTCTCTACCACTTAAGCAACTCTCTCTCTTGGCTTTCAACATTTTAATAGAATTCTCACATATAGCAAGTATTGATCGCACTATTATTTGACCTTCAGCAAAAGCGTCATATGTCTGCCAAATAGTGATCCCAAAGAATCTCCAAACCTTCGCTCTCAAAAAAAAAATAAAAATTGGCCAGCCCTTTGAGCAAGGTTTTTGTTTTGCATAGTCAATTTTGTTTTTACCTTTTTTTTGGTAATTGAAGTGTTGAACATCAGAAAAATATCTATAGAAGAAGTTAAGAGATACCATACTTTTAGTTACAAAGTTTGTAATTTTGATCATAGTCTCATACAGTAAGCGAGTAATACTAATTAAGTAATTAGGTACTATAACTTAGGTACTCCTTTATAGGTGTAATTGTAATTGTGTAACCTTGGATGTAAAGGGTGGGGTTTAGGTTATAATGGGAGTCTTGTGCTTTTTTTGTCTCTATTTTGCCAAATAAACTAGCATCCAACTAATAATATTTCTCAATAGTTATTTACAAGAAAAATCTCAAAGTTACTCGGAAGAGATTCTAAAATAAGCACCTTTTAATCTTTTATACAAACTTTTTCAGACTAGACATTCTTTACAATCATAGCATGTGCAGAAGGAACTTAACTACAACGATACTGAAAGGGAGAACAGATTAATTAGCAGTAGAAGCATACTTCAAAACACAGTTCAGTGACATCTTTGTGTCTAGAAGGAGTATTTACTTGAGACTTTCCTACAACAATGACAACAACAAAAAAAAAAGAACTTTTTTTTAAATGGTAAGGAGTCCCACTATGTGGGTAATGAGCTTGAAATCGGGTGTCTCCAGAGTTCAAGAGATGTGCCAATCATCTCGGCCAACATATCTTCTCAACCAAAAAAAAAAAGACTTGAGGCAGCATACTCTTCTAAACTCATAACTTGGTTTGTTTTATTTTATGGCAAAATAACTTGTTGATACTGCGGCAGATGTGACAACCTTCCAATAGTTACAGTAGTGTAATTGTGTTCTTGCTCTTTCCAAATCTCAATACTAAGCTCATCATTTGCTCCTTTTCCCTATCTGATCGCTCTTACTCTTGTAAAAATCATAGGTAGTTCTTAGCTAGCAGGAAACATAGCTCAGACAACCTTCTCCAGGGAAGAGAGCAAGCTGTGAAGACCACTAAAGTAGGAAACATATTTGCTGGAAACTGTCACAAGTGAAAGCTCGAGATTCACCGTTGGACATCAGTTTGAAAATCACTGGAAGTTTCTGTTCACTGAATCAGAAAACAGACGAGCAAGTTACATTTAATAATCAAAAAATTCTTTAAGAAAGTAATAGCATACTGAACAAGGCTAATAGCATAATGCAGAACTGTGACTGTTTCTGAATAGCAGAATCACATCGTATGATTGCACAGAACTGTAGATTTTTTTTTTTTGCAATTTGCATATATTTGGATAATCCTCTTTTTTTTTTTTTAAACCTCTAAATGAGACAGGTGTGATTATCTGACATACTTTTTTGTGTAACAAAAAGTGTCTAACAGGATCATGAACTGAAGGGAAATGAGATGAACTACAATCGATGCCATGTAAGTTTTCTGGAACTTATTTGCAGGAAATATTGACCAGAAATGAAAAAGAACTCTACGAAACTCAAATGACCAGTATTGGAAGCAAGAAATGTTAAGCTTTCCAACGCTCACCTAGGTATTTCCTCCACATCCTGAAAGATGAGGGATGTGTTGAACAAGATGCCAATCTGCACCATCAGGCTGCTTACATCTTTCTATTAGCTCAGGGCATTTCCATATGAAAAATCGTTGTAGAGCAGTAAGATTGGAGAATGAGCGTGGAAGTGACGTTAGTTGAGGGCATTCTTCAATGCCTAGGTCACTAAGCATAGCAAGGTCACCAAATGACTCAGGAAGTGCAGTCAATTCAGGGCAATGCTTGATCCGAAGCTTACGAAGCTGGTTGAGGTTGCCAAATGACTCAGGAAGAGCTATCAACTTGGGGCATTTCTTAATTCGAAGTGCATGAAGCTGGGACAAGTTACCAAACGACTCTGGAATATCTGTCAGTTGAGGGCATTCAAGAATTTGAAAATCGCGAAGGTGAGAGAAAACCCCAATATACTCTGGCAAGGTTGTCAAATTCCATAACTGATCAATTTCTAGTTGCACAAGATTTACGAGGCACCCAAGGCCACTAGGAACTTTAGGGAGATTCCTCAATGATAGGGAACGGAGGTTCTTTATGCCTTGCCATGCTAGTATATGTTCGCGACTTGCATCAACATCGCCACCAACACTATTGTCATAGTTTCCAAAATCCAACTCTGGACAGCAGCTGATTTTTAATTCGTCCAGGGAAGAGAGATATCGCAGAGCACTCAATATATCCTTTAATCTCTGACATGAATCAATATTAAGACGGCGAAGGGAGATAGAAGATCTCACATTCATACTCTGTAATTCATGGCAAATGCGAATTTCCAGAGACTCCAGTGAAGAAAGATTTAGTGACAGTGAATCAGGTTCAGAAAGTGATGATGATGCTTCCGCTTCCTCTCCTACCAGTAGTTGGTTTAGCAGCTTACCATGTATCCTTGTGGTATACAGAGTCACTAGCCTGGGCGCTAAAGGCATTGACATCAATTTTGGACAACCACCTATTCTCAGCTTTGCAAGGCGGGGAAAATGCAGCTGCTGGGACAGACTTCCGTTATCATCTGCTGCTCTTAACCATGCCTTCAGTTCCTCTAGAACATGCAACTCCAAATTCTCCAAGGATGGAAAGTATGGTTCTGAAACACCACTATTGTTGGCTCTGGTAACCCTATTCTCTATATACTCAAGGGCAGCTAGATTCCAAAGGACAAGAGACTTGAGATGAGGCAATCGGCTAAAAGGGGGTAGATGTTGGCATCTTTCACAGCAGGAGACACAAATGGATACAAGGTTGGGGAGAAAGCAAGGGCTCTCATCCATTCTCCAGCTAGGAAACCGCACTCCTTTCCAATTTCTAACAGTTAGATTTTCTAAAGTTGATGGAGGTTGCAAGTATTTGAACTCATCTTCAGCATCAACAATTGGTTCTTCATTGACCAACGAGGACCACTCAAATACCAAGGAGTTCAGCTTCTTTCCTTTCAGATTTGTCATCTTGGCTTCTGATATGGCATGAGGACGATACTTTCTATATCTGATGCACAGTCTCCCAGCAAGATTCAGGCTAGCAAGAGCATTTAATCCATTAACATTGCCAATTACAAATACATCGAACGACTGGAGAGAAGCTAATTCTTTAAATCCAGGAGGCATATCATTAAAGTGCTTACATAGACCTCCAATTCGCAGGTGTCTAAGGTTGATCAATCTTCCAAAGTTGGTTGGCAGTTCTCTAAGATTCTTGGAATTTTCTAAAATTAGTGTTTGCAAATTCTGCAGGCCTGTAATGCACTCAGGAAGGGATTCCGAAGATACACAGACTTTCAGGTATCTTAAGTGCTTCATCTTTCCTATGGATTCTGGAAGATTATGGCACTTCATGTTGCTCAGTTCTAACACCCGCAAGCTCCTCAATCTTGAAAAGATATTGCCGAGATTGAGAATGGTGGTAGGTTGTCCACGCCAATTAATATAAAGAAAAAGAGATCGTATTTGCTTGGCATCAAGCAGCCATGATGGAGATTCCCAGGATGACTTATCATTCTTATTGTGAACACTCACATGCATAACATTGCCATTAACATGCCCTGTATGCTCATCCACCAACATACATTCATCTCCAACCTCGCAAGCTAAGTCATGCATCAAGTCGTGCATTTTGCATCCCTTTATTCTACCATAAGGATGTGTTGTGATTTCTTGGAAGAAACATCTTCTCGATAACTCCATGAAATATCCATGGCCCACATCTTCCAGGCTTTGGCCTTTATCTAAAGGCTCAATGAAACCTTGAGCCATCCACAGCCAAATTAGCCGCTCCTTATCAAATTCATAGTCCTTTGGATACAGTGAACAATAAGCAAAGCATTGCTTTAAATGAGATGAAAGATGATTGTAACTTAGCTTCAGGGTCGCAATGATACCATTCTCATCCTGATCAATCGTTCGGAGATCACTGTTCTTAATTTGTGACCATTCTTCCTCGGTTTCTTTAGAATACAGAAGGCTTGCCATTGTTCTAATAGTTAGTGGAACATTTGCGCATTTCCTAACAATCTCTCTGCCAATACCTGTTAAATTTGGATGGTTCTCCTCTTGCCCCTCTCCAAATGCTAAGCTTCTAAATAACGCCCAGGATTTGTCGTCTGGGAGTCCTCCCAGCTCATACAATACAGCTGCTCCCATGTTTCTAGCCACCACTTTTGACCGTGTGGTTACGATTATTTTGCTTCCACACTTACCACTTGCTAGTAAATGCTTCAAATGAAGCCATCTCTCACGATCTTCATCCCATATATCATCTAACACAAGCAAATATTTTTTATCACTCACAACTTCCCTAAGACGGATTTGAAGATCTTCGATACTTGTACGAGGAGAGACATCAGCTGCATTTAAGGAACAAAGAATTTTTCTTACCACTTCTTTCAAACTAGATGTCTCAGAGATGCACACCCAGCCCTTTAGTTCAAAAGACTGCTCAACATTGCTGTCACTATAACAAAGTTGGGCGAGTGTTGTCTTTCCCAACCCACCAATCCCAACAATTGAGATCACAGCAACATTATCTTTTTCATGGTTGGATTCCAGAAGCATCTTCAGAATTGCTGATTTATCATCTTCTCTGCCAATGACCTCTCCCTCCCTGACAAACGAATGTGTTTCTCTTCTAGAGATCACATCAAGAACATGTCGATCCTGATGAGTGGATTGCACCCTTAAGTTAAACATATCCATATCTAGCTTGATGCCTTGCAAGTCATTCATAATAGCCTTAACCTCTTTCGACACAATCCTATTCTTTTTGAGTCGTCGAGACTTTAATAATAGGAAACGTACTGGTTTGGTAATCTGTCCTCCTTCCTCCATCATCAGCTCGTGTTCTCTATCAGCAAATGACACATCTTCAAACAAGTCTTCCAGCCTGTAGAGCACACGTTTGAGCCTTTTTAACCACAGCTTAACCAAAGCCCCCTCCTCGCCTTCTCGTTGCCTTTCAGCATCTAAAAGACGAGCTTGGATCATCCTCATTGTCTCCTCTAGCTCCATTAGCTTAACCCTCCCACCAAAGTATGGTGCAATCTTCTTAGAAGCTGAATTGCCAAAGTATTCCAACAACCTTCCAATGACATCAAATGCTATGACTTCTGCCATTATTGTTCACTCTACTTAAGTGGTTGCTGTTTCTTTCTTCACTCTAATGTGCCTTCTCAAAGGATTTACAAAAGTCAAATGCTAAAATTACTGATGGTCACCCTTTGTGAACATAGTTAAATAACAATTGGGTTTTTTTTTTTTTTTGAGCTAGAAATCTCTTGTTTTTCATTGGAAGTAAAACAAAAATAGTTGTATTTTGGGAACTATAATTGCAAGTTGACTGTAGTTGTGTAGAATTCAAAGTCTTAGTATTGAAATAAGTACCCTTTCCTACTTAACAGTAGATATAGTAGAGTAATGCAACTTGGTTGAAGATAAAATAGGAAATGAGACTGCAAGATGCTTACCTACTGCCTTTCCAAGAAACTTCGAGCTCCTCTCTGTCGGTTGTCACTTGTCAGTGATGTATACCTATAACAGTAATTCAAAAATGCTGAGGATAATGAGAAGTCAAAAGATCAAGTAGTCAAAACATGTGTGCTCACAACAACAATATAGGGAGGTTCCATCATGTTAAATCACTGTTATCAAAAGACAAATCAGACAAAGTTTTTCAAGGGAAAGGCTTGGAAAATTTAGCCATGTAAATCTAATAAATTTACTGGGAAAAGCTAGAAAATTTTACTCATAAACTAACAAATTTACAGAGAAAAGGTGTCCATTCACCAGCCAGAATTAAAAAAAAAAGAAAAAAGAAAGGGTTTTTGAGCTGTGGTTTACACACTCTACAGTCTGCTGCTTTGAGGTGCATATCTGATAAGTACAGCTTTTCACTGGACTTCTGTCATTCTGCATAACTTAGCAGACTCTGAATTATATGGCCAAGGTGATCTCACGTCTAGATATTATGGAGAAAGAAAGTATTCTGTTCTGAATACTATTTCCATTTTGGCATTTTCCTGCCCTATACACAGCTTACGATAGATGTGAGTTTTGTTGCCTTCACTTGATGTATTAATAATATTAAAGTTGAGGAGACGAAGTTAGTAACTCTGCACATAAATTTTCAAAGATGTAGTGAAACTAGATGAGGAATCAGACTGAGGGGTAGAAGCACAAGGAATTTCAAAGGACAGGGAATGAGAGTTTCGACATAGGTTGAGAAACCTTCTGAAAGTTCTGATTACTAAATGCTCCTGTGTTTCAGGCAACGATTGATTCTTTTTTTGGTGTAAAGGGGCACTGAGGCCGGTAAGAATCGAGCCCCCAACCTTAAGGGTTGAAGGTGTGCTCTCTACCACTTGAGCAACGATTGATTCATAGTAGTCAAATAACAAAGATCTCATATGCAGTCCTCAGAAAGACCTCAAGACAATTCACAGGATCAAGTCATCTGTGTTACAATGAACTTACAAGCAACTGCTTATACTGAGACATGAACATCATAATAACCTTTGTGTTCACTTTCAGCAAGTAAAAACATTTGACTAGTAGCTGGCATCTTCCCAGTATAACAGACATTAATATATTGTCCAAAAGAAATTGATGTGGCTGTTCACATTTAAATGAATCACATTATTTCCAAATACTCAAAAATATTGTTCCAGCACTTGATATCTGCAAGTATGCAACCCTAGCCCAAAAGTGCTGACTGTAGTCTGAACAAAGTTCCAGTGTGTCATACTGTATGAGTTTGGGATTTCGAGAGAGCACACAGTAGAATAAGCCAGTATTTACATCCATAGTTGACATGACAAAGCATTGGTGTGCGGCATCTCAAGCGCCTACTCATGAAATATCAATTCTGAGGTTTGGCAACTAGAGAGCCTTACCTTCAGAAAAGATGGACGCTTTGGAAAAGTGATTAAGCATAGCAAACCGAATTGCAAATCCTTCGCAAAGTTATTCCTTTAGTGTAGGGTGATGGCGTGAAGCTGATTGCGGCTTGCATAACTTTCTGCAATTCATTAGCAAGGTCAGGACATGCTACGAAGCACGAATTAAAATCATTGACAAGCTACAATCAGGTCTATGTTCCACTGACACCAATGGATCACATGCTTATGTGTACTCGTGTAATGTAAACTTCCAACCTAAGACGATCAGGGCAGAGGGCACAAGTCCAACTGTAAGATAACTCAAGGTGACTCAGTAAAAGCAGCATATCTTACATCTTTTTCCTTCTTCCCAATACAATTCATCATGTTTTAAGTTGGTCTACTAGAATATGAGACAGCAAGGAACGTTGCTTAAAAAACTGGAAAACAAACTTATCAGAAGAGGAAAGGACTGAACTCAACAGACTGAAATTACTATTGAATCGTTGAGCTATACATAGCCAAAGGTACAGAAGGAAATAACAACTCGTAAGATCTAGAAAGGTCCGATTACCACCTGGTAATGCAGAAGTTTCATGTAGTACTTTTCCACCATGTGAAAGGATTAGGGCATGTCTTCCTGAAAAAGCATGATGAAAATTTATGAGCAAGTGTCCTCTCATATATAGTAGACTACCTACACGTTCTTCCTTGCCTTTAAAAAAAAAGTGAGGCATCCTATGTCCTACCACAAACGGGAAATAGAGCAGATGGAAAACAGTATTAAAAACTCCAAGGAACAAAAATGAATGAAGCAAAAAGGAAGAGGAAGTTTGGTTAAAATGGGTACCTTGTAGGGGAATGTTCTTCATTCACCAATGTAACTTTAGGAATATGGTGGATAAGAGGCCAATCTTCACCATAGGGGCACTTACATCTTTCCATGAGGTCAGGGCATCTCGATATAATAAAGTGTTCTAGAACAGTGAGATTGCTGAATGAGCTGGGAAGTGAGGCCAGCAGAGGGCAGTCAGAAATGTCAAAGCTATGAAGTTGGGTGAGGTTTCCAAATGATTCTAGAAGTGAGGTAAGTTGACGGCATTCCGAAATGGAAAGTCTATAGAGCTGCGATAGGTTACCAAATGACTCCGGAAGACCAGTAAGCTGAGGACAATCCCGAATGTCAAGGTCGTGGAGTTGTGTAAGGTTACCAAATGACTCTGGTAAGGCTGTCAAATTCGGGAGATGATATAGGCTCAGACTCTCGAGCATTGTGAGGCAGCCGAAGTCACCAGGAAGCGACTCCACTTTCGAGAGTTGCCTTAAGGTCAAGTAACGAAGGCTCTTCAAGCCTTGCCATGCTGACATATATACAACCCGATCATCAACGTTTCCAATAACTTGCACATCCCCTAAATCCAACTCCTCACAACAAAAAATGTCTAATTTCTCAAGCAAGGCAAGATGCTGCAGGACACGTGATATATCCTTCAACCTTCCACAGTAACTAATTTTAAGTTGCAGTAAGGAGGCTGGAGGAATCATGCTCAGACTAATTAACTTATAGCAGTAACTAATTTCAAGTGACTCCAGAGAACATAGATTAATTGAGAGAGTTTGCAGTTCACGGACTGTACAAACTTCCAACCTCTTCATTGCAGAAAGATTTGGCGGTGGTAATGATGATGATGATGATTCTCTTCCACCAAGAAGAAGCTCAGTCAACTGTTTCTCATGGATATCACGGACTAACAATGACTCAAGCCTAGGAGCTACAGGCATTGACATCAAATTTCGGCAGCGCCTTATACTAAGTTTGGACAGGCGAGGCAAAATCAGTGGCAGCTGGTGGTTAAAATGTACGAAATTCATATGACTTCTCCATCTCTTCAATGCCGAAAGGCTGCCCAACTCCAGACTCTCTAAGGATGGGAAGTAAGCTAATGTGGAAACTTCCTCACGACCACTCCCATTATCGACATACTCCAAAGCATAGAAGCTGATCAGATGAAGACATTTCAGCAGAGGCAACTGACTGAAGGGTGGGAGAAGTTGACATTTGCTGCAACCTTCAAGTTGTACAGAAACAAGGAAAGGCAATGGGCAAGGGAACACATCCAGCCCCCAACAAGGAAATATGACTCCCTTCCAGTATCTGACGGTGAGCTTTTCCAAAGTTGATGGAGGCTGAAGAAATTCTAGAGCCTCATTGGAATCTGATTCTGTGTTATATAAACGAACCCAATCAAATACCAGTGAATTCAGTTTCTTGTCTTTTAGATTACACGCCCTGGCTTCTAGGAGGTCATTTGCACGGATTTTCCTGTAAACAATTCCCAATTCTCCAACTAGATTCAGGTTTGCCAATGCATTTAACCCGTTATTTGATCCAACTATGAACCTATCTAGTGTTTTGAGAGAAGATAACACGTCAAATCGAGGCGGCATATCAATCAAAGAATCAGAGTTTTCTGTACCTTGAATCAGCAAGTGCCTAAGATTCGTCAGTTTGTTGAAGCCACTGGGTAGTTCTTCAAGCTTCTCTGAGCCTCGGAGGTCCAGAGTCTGCAAATTCGGTAGCCTTGTGATAGACTTGGGAAGAAACGTAGAGGACACAGAGACTTTGAGGTATCTCAAGTGCTTCATCTCTCCTATTGAACTAGGAAGGCTGCTACACGTCCCACTACTCAACACCAATGCACGTAGGGATCTCAATCTGGAACAGATACTATTAATGTTAAGTATATCGCATTCTCTAAACACAGTACTAACATATAGAGATCGCATTCCCTTGGCAGCAACTAACCATGAAGGGGCTTTCCAAAATGATCCAACATCGTGAAAACTCACATACCTAATGTTTTCATCAATAACCCGCAGAGGCCAAACTACTTGGAGGCAATCATCTCCAACCTCACATGCCAAGTCATGCATCAAATCATGCATTTTGCATCTCACTACTGTACCAGAAGGATTCCTGGTGACCTCGTGAAAGAAGCATCTTGTCAGTAACACCGAAAAGTAATCATAACCTACATTCTCGAGGGTTTGACCCTCTTTTGGCTTAACAAAGCCTTGAGCCATCCAGAGCCAAATCAGTGACTCAGTATCAAATTCATAGTCCTTAGGAAACAACGAACAATAAGCAAAGCACTGTTTCAAGTGTGGTGGCAGGTTATCATAACTGAGCTTCAGCGTCGACATGAAATCACTCTCATCTGAATTTATCACTCTGAGTTCAACATTCTTAAAATTCATCCACTGTTCCAGAGTACTTTTAGAATGTAGCAGGCTAGCCATGGTCCTTATCACCAATGGAACATTGGCACACTTTTTCAAAATCTCTTTTCCGATGCTTGTGAACTCTGGATTGCTTTCCTCTTGTCCCTTCCTGAATGTTAGACCTTTGAACAAAGCCCAGGACATTTCCTCCGACAGACCACCGAGGTTATAAGGTTCAATGTTCATAAATTCAGAAATCGCCACAGACCTTGTGGTCACAATTATTTTGCTCCCCTGCTTACCAGATAACAATTGCTTCAATTGAAACCATCTCTCACGATTATCATCCCACACATCATCTAAAACAAGCAAGTATTTTTTGTCCTTGATAGCATCCCGAAGACGAGATTGAAGTGTTTCAAAACTCCAATCAGAACACACATCAGTACTGACAGAGCGGAAAATTTTCTTTACTTGCTCTTTCAAATCACTGGTCTCAGAAATGCACACCCAACCCATCAAGTCAAAACATTGTTTAACATTCATGTCATTGAAACAAATTTGGGCAAGAGTAGTTTTTCCGAGCCCCCCGATTCCAACAATAGGGATGATGGACACATTTTCTTCCCCATGGTTGGAGTCTAAAAGCATCTTCATGACTGCATTTTTATCCTTTTCTCTACCCATGACCACCACTTCCTCCTCTATGAAGGAGTGTGTTTCCCTTCCACTAACTAGATCAACAGCATTTTGTTGATACTGGCTAGTGGAGAGCACAATTAAGCTAAGCCCATCCATATTAGCTTTGATACCTTCTAAGTCTTTTATAATAGCCTTCATCTCTCTTGAGACTCTTATATTCTTTGCCAGACGTTGAGGCTGTAATTTTAAGAAACGTATTGACTTACTTAGATTGCCTCCATCCTCCCATCATTAACTCCTCCTCTCTATCAGCCACTGTGAGCTCTTCAAACAAGTCCTCAAACCTGTAAAGTACACGTTTAAGGCCCTTCAGTCATTCGTTGATAAGAGCTCCATCTTTGCCCTCTCGTCGCCTCTCAGCGTCAGCAAGACGAGCCTCGATCATTCTCATAGTCTGTTTAAGCTCCCTCATCTTCTGCCTCCCGCCAAAGTAGGATGCTATATCTTCTGAAGCTGACTGGCCTAGATATCCCAGCAATCTGCCCACCAGATCAGAAACCATAGCTTCTGCCATTCTTGTCAATGTGTGTATGTGTGTGTCAATGTGTCTGTCCTCTTTTCTCCTCCTCCAGAACTTGACTTTTTCCAATAAGTTAGTGCATCATTACCCTATTATATACATTATCAAATAACTAAAAAAATTGCTGACGATTAGAAACAGTGGGTTCGTTAGTGGTGTCCGGAAGTATTTGTTCCCACCGTCAGGTAGAGTAGACTTGCGTATTAAAAATCATGCAAATGGCAAACACATACATCATCATCAAATAGACCAAATACTATTCTCAAACTCAAGCAATAGTCTCTTTGAATAGTGACTACAACTACCAGCTTACCTGGACCAGTAAGAAGAAAAAAAAATCTTCATTTCATTCAAATGGGATATGATATTTCCTCTGTTCATTATTTGTAGTACAGACCTACATCCTTTTTCAGGATCAATGTAAGTCTAACTAACTTCTATATAGACAAATGCAAGTTGATATTCGCCTAATAATAGTACTTACTGTACAATGATTCACCCAAAAAAAAAATTACACTAGTTACAAATTGACCATGACCCAGGACCATCATCTTGTCTTCTTGAAGGGTGGACATAATCTCATTGTCCAAGCTGTAAAATAGTATTCACACCTTCAACAACAACATAGTCTTGAAGAATCAAAAAAAAAAAAAAGAGTAACTGTTTAATTTCCAGTAACTATTATGGTCATCAGATTTATTGATTTTTGTTTCTTTCCTTTCCTTCAGTTGTATCATCTAGTCATCTACTCTGCATTTCAGGTAAAAATTGGTTGTCTTTCTGAATGCATACTATTCAGTAACCTCCCAAGCAAAAAAGCTCATAAATTCACCTGTCACACCTCTATCCGTGCTAATGCAAGCTCAGATCATTTTGTTGAAGGTATAAAAACAAAAGGCCAGGAAGTTAAGAATGAAACAGCTATCAACCGCAAACATCACAGCCATTGTTCATGTGCCACAGAAAAGGCATTGCCAGCTGAGACACGCAAGCGCAACAGGAGGAAATTTGCAAAATTGAAAGGGTTAACTATCTAACTGATACATTCTGGAGTTGAATGCTGGCTATGCTGCAAACATCATTACTTCGAAGAAGAATCATAAATGATATTGGTGAAATTATGAGCATGTCAGTGCCTTCATTTTGCTTTCCATACGAATTAAAATGGAGGTTTTGGTTACAGACTTACAGATGGTATGCAATAGCCAATACACACTACACAACCAATATTGCAATCATCTAAAGTGAAGTAACAAGAAAAGCAACCAACCAATCAACCAAAATAAAGGTGGTGCAAGCAACAACAATAAAGAAAGCAAAAAAAGGAAGATGGGAAATTAATCACACCATCCAAAATGCAGCAGCAGCAAGTAGTCTCAAAACCTGCATACCCACGAACTTCAGCAAAGAAGAGCCTGCAGCATTCAGTTGCGCGCAGTGCCAACTTTCGGCTTTGCTAGGAAGTTGCAATGCTAATTAAGAATTGGCTGCTTCATTCATTAGACGCTACTTCTAAGCATTTCCTCAATCACATAATGGACATCCTACATTACGTTACATGCCACACCACAATGATCAGTGAACACAGTAACAAGCCAAGTAGAATAAAACTCGCGTACCAAGGGAAAATACATACATGTCTTTCAGCTTCTTTCTCTTTTTACCAAAAAAAAAACAAAAAATTAAGGCTTCTTCCTTTCCTTACGTGCGGTGACTCTTTGTCGTGGTCCGGAAAGTTTAACTTCCATCTCCACATACTTACCAAAACATTATTGTATCAACTTGTGTGACACGTACAGGTTCATATTGTAACTTTTTTAAGACCTTTAAATATGTGATTCCGTTTCTTTTTCTTTTTTATATATAGAAATGAACTGAAATTCATTTTAACTAGAAAATAAGGAGTTCATGGTGGTTTGTTGCCATCCATTACAACTTACAAGTACCTAAAGCAATAGAAGGAGAAAAGTACCCGTTTGGAGCAATAGTGTTAAAGTTACAAATATTACAACGATCAGATTGCCAAACAAAGTCACTACAAAATTCACCAACTGTGCGATTTCAGTCACCTCCATTGTGCTCCCAAAAGATCCATGTCGGGCTTGTCGACCCTCGTTCATAAGCAATGTTTAGAAAACCGAACCGGGCATCGAACCGGTCTCTCAAAAGGTTTACTGGTTCGACCGGTTTAACGGGTTCAACCGGTGCTAAAAAGTTAAAACCGGTTAAAACCGGGATTTTTTTATTATTTAAAAATTATTTTTTAAAAAGTATATTTTTAAATTTTTTCTAGTCAAACTTGGTCAAGAACCAAGTGAAAACCGGTCAAAACCGGCTGGGTTTGACCGGCCTGGCCGTTTTTGACCAAGTTTGATCAAACCGGTTTTTTCCCTTTTTGAACCGGCCGATCCGGTTCGGTTTTCAAAACATTGCTACAAAACTTGATCCATGGTCGAACTCCCTGCATTCATATATAATGTCTTTGATGTTAAGAGAAACATGATCATTAGATGTAATTAATTACTATGCTCTTTTACAATCGGTTGTTATCAAGACATCTTTCTTTATAGCCAACACTTTTTCCTTCCAATGCTGAGCTTGTCTTGATACTATCAGTAGATATCATGATTGGATCACCATGACAATCTCTCACAACCATACTAGTGCCAGTAGATAACGAAAATGAATCAAAAGAGACATCCACGTTAATTCTAACCCAATTATTAGGAGAGGGTGGCATCCGTGTCTAAAGGAGTGAATATGTTGTATAGGAGATTCGAGGCCATGTGAAGAAAATTCCCAAGCTTTATTTCATAATGATTTTGTTTCACATATCCTGTAACTTGTTGTCCAACAACTTCAATTACTCACTTTAACTAACCACCAATTACATTTCCATCAAAAAAAAAAAACCACTAATAACCCATATAGTGAATAACTACTGATCATCAAACTTGAGCTGATAAATTAAATAGCACAATTAACTAGAGGGCTACTCATGCTATTGCCAATTGATTTTAGTATGGAACCCCTCTAGGCCCATTGTGGTCAATGATCGATCTCTCCTCTCAACATTGTTGTCGGACTAAAGTGGACAGTCTGAATTTATCATTATTACTAGTTGCTACTTTGCTACCAATTTTAATAAATATGATAATTAGATTATGTAACATTTTCGCTTAATTTTTTTTAATATGAATTCCGCCCCCTTAGAAATAGATTTATGACTTTGACCTTGATTATATTTACTTTTTTTTCCGATGAGTGTTCGTTAATGGAAAATGGTATTTAGAAGGTGACCAATAATATTGATGAAACTTAGACACTACAAATATCAAACCTTGATACAAGTGAATATCACAATAGTAAATCTCAATCCGAAGCACCTCATTCCAGACTAATGTGATTAAAAAGATTGGTTATGTATGACGGAGTAAGTCAGGAACCATATCTCTAATAGTATCCACGCTGCAGCCTTGATCACTCCTAAATAACCAAATCATAATTCAGGGGTAATTATAGAATAAAAGATTAGATAAACTTTTTAAAAAAAATAACCAAATCAATAATCCAGTAGGAAAATCCAATGCCATATATTTGTCCTTGTCAATTCCTTATAGTCTTTTTTGTTGCTAAAAAACAACATATTTTTCTTTTGCCAAAACAACATATTTTCCAGTGCAAACATTAGCCAAAATCATTAATTCCCGATTATCTTGAAACGCTCATATCACTTCACAAAATAACTATGGCATAATTATCTGCATCGTATTTCCGCGGGTATCGGGACTGTAAATCACATAACAAAACTCATTGTTAGTTGTGGTAGGTATGACTTCAAGTCTTCAACCAATGGGCCAGGCCTCTTCAGATGCATTTAAACAATGACCTCTCATAAATCAATTATAAAAAAAATGGTTGAAGTTAAACATCATTTTATAACATCACTCATTCTCCCTCATCGTCGAGATTTTTCAACACTTACTCAATTGTGGATCCAACTATCATTTTATTTGATGTCCTCTTTATTAAGACAAATATTTAGTATATTATATATTACAATATAAACTTAAATCATATATACATCTAAGAAGCAAAAAATGATAGATTACTAATTTTTGTGATTTAAATAAAACATCTAAATAGTAAAAAGTAGAAATTATGAACTTCAGAAAATGAAAGATGCGATTTTGTTACTAACTTAACCACACGTATCATTGTTATGTGAGGTTAGTTTACATTTTTTTTCTTCTAATAACGAATAAAATACATCTCATTTTTTCTAATTTATCTATTTATTGAACTCCTTTAATTGTGTTCTTTGCTATATTTGCACACACGTACAAGGTCAAAGTCAATTGTTAAGCAAAATAATATTAAATAATCCATTTTTAACAGAAATTCACAAAATATTGTTTGATACTTATATTTGGTGCAAGAACGATCGGAGAAGCAGAAATTAGAATGTAGAGTAAAAGATTATCTTTATCTACCTATATTTACAAGCTTTTGAATTTTGTTTCATTTATCATTACCCAAAATAATAGAGAAATGAAGTTAAAAAAATCTAACGAAAACCTTCCAAATAATACTATATATGAGAACAAATTACATAAGAAAAAGTATTATGCATATGGTGGGGTGGGGTGGTTTGCTTGCATTAAGGTTCAAGTTGGAGGTTAAAAGGAGCTTTTTTTTTTGGTGTAATCTTTTTTTTTTTGGTGTAAATAAAGGTTAAAAGGAGCTTTAGATGTATAGAAAACGACAAATAGCTAAGGTGGGTCTCAATCCCTAACTCAGGAGGACCAGAAAGGTTTTGTAAGGTCTAGTTCAAGACAAAGAAAGGTTTTGTAAGGTTTTGTAAGAAAACCAAAGCATGAAATTAATGCTTTCTTAAAACAAAATGCGCTAATTGGCAGCTGTATATAATTATTACCTTGATTCAACAATGTTAACGTATGAAATTACTTGATTTTCTTTTCAAAAAAAAAAATTACTTGATTTTGTTCAATAAAAGACATTGATGTCAAATATTCTCGGGTTTCAGTGACTTTTTACTTTTTAGTACTAATCTATAGGAAAGCTCCTACAAAGATGAGAAATTCCCCACAGTGGTCTACAAAATAAATCCAATAGTTGGTAAAATCAGATCTCCTATGAGGATCTAAAGTGTGTAGCAGGTTGTGTATGTGTTGAACTAGTTTGAATTTTAATCCAAAAAAAATTTTATTTAATTTGAAGTACGAAGTAGTATGCTTTAAATTATTTATCATTTTTCATTTTTTTTCCTTATAAGTTTTATCTAGGATTATTTGTCAGTACAATTTTAATCATGCCCACTTTTGCAATTAGATCTTAGCTAATGTTAATTCTAATGTAGATTTATTTAGCAGGACAAACTTATTTAATTAAATTCATCAATTTATATTGCACCATCTCTAATATATAGCAAAATCGCTTAAAATCAGTAAAAAAAAATTATGATAAGTGCAAAAAAAAATTCAAAAAATGAAATAATCTTAAGATATTCATTCCTATTTTATTTTTCCCACTCTTTCATTCATGTTCACAACAAATACAAAAAACTTTGGGTTATATAAGATGAATACTAAACTACTTCAATATTTTATCGTCATAGTTCAAATTCCACAAGTCTTAATTTCACAATTCCAGCCACAACCGTACCCAGTTTTACATGAAGTGGACATCCTACCAAATTAAGGTCATAAGGCTTTCCAAGACGAACGAGTCTGACTTCTCTTTGGCCAGACGGCTAGTTGAGCCATTTGATTGGACATCAATACAAGGAGAGGCCATGATCCTTTCCTGCCACCCTTGTAAGCTTCCTTAATGTTTCCAAAATGCATCGATATCTATACGATACCAATAATATAACGTCATAAACTTTTTTTTTTTTTACAAAGGAGCCACTAAAGAAATTATATCCGAAGAGGACGAGGGGGGATTTGGACCTATGTCAAAACTAAGCATAGAATGAGCAGGGCAAAGAAGCAACAGCAAGCATACATACGAATGCCTTCAGATCATTGTCGAAAAGAAAAAGCCTTCAGATCGCAAAACGGTATCTAAATCATCCTCCGAGTTTTTTTTTGCTTGCTGTGCGTCCAAACTCCCAAGTCCCAATAAGCAGCCACGTACATTTTGCAACGACAGTCATCATTTAGGATGCTTCCTACTTACAGTATGAAGTATTAAACAGAAGATGAATCAGATAGCTAATGCTGCTGACATTGCTCGGTTTTCTTGGCGCTCCGCATCCAACTTACAGAAATTGTCCCACTGACTTCACATTCATGCTCACCTTCAGCCATGTCTTATAAAAGAAAAGAGGAGGGGAGAAACAGCGCAAATGACATGCCAAATCCAGTTGCAAGAATCATTTACTTAAAGTTATATACTATCAAAGGGCCAAGAGTAAAGAATGGAAAAGTTAACAGCCGCCAACATCACAGTACACAGCCGTGGTTACATGAAATTATGAAAGGCAATCATAGCTGATACAAGTAAAACGAATTGCAAATGCACATATATCGTACATCATAAGCTCAGACATACAAGTATACACATCAAATAGATGAGTCTATAAACCAATCAATGTATATTCCGGATGAACTCACTTTCATATAGCTAGTACCAACACAAAACTTACATACACTCTATAAAGCAGAGAATCCAGCCAAACATAACCAGGTTAAAGTATGAAAAGAACCAATTCGATTATATCAGGGGGGCTGCAGAAAACGGAAGCTAAGGGTCAAGCAACAAGCCAACAAGCTAAGCATGCATATACAAAGAAAAAGCAGATTAACTATCTGAACACAAGTACCCAGTGCTAGGGCAGATCAGTGCTTAGAATTCAAAATTCCCCATACATAGAGTCAAATCTCACTAGTAGATCTTCAGTTACAACCAACAGTTAAATACTGAACGCCGAGCCTCATCTTCTATATATACAGCCTCATGATCTTCGAGATGTTGCTTGAGAAGTCTGGCATGACCAACAGTAAATCCCTGAGGAGGATGAGCAAACTCCTCGCCGCAAAATAGACAGCCACGAACAAGGGTAGAACCTGGGGAAATATAGAACCCCAGATGATCAGAAAAGAGTTTTAACAAAAAGATAAGGAGAATCAATGAAATAAACAAAATTTAATCGATAGAAAATTTAGGCGGTGCAATCAACAGCAATTACGAAAAAGAAAAAACAGGCAGGCAAAATTTTCATCGATAGAAAAAAGAGGGAAACTATTAATTAATCATACATACCATCCAAGATGCAGCAGCAAGTAGTCTCAAAACCTGCATACCCGCGAATTTCCGCAAAGAAGAGGCTGCAACATTCAGTGCCAGTGCCATCTTTTGGCTTTGCTAGGAAGTTGCAATGGTACCAGTTTTTAATACCGACAAGTTTGCACTTACTTCCAAGCACTTCCTCAATCACATATTCGACATCCTACATTCACCACAATAACATCATCAGTTAGCAAATCTAATTATCATTATAAACTAACTTTAAAAAGAAGCCAAGTAAAATAAAGCATCCGCACGTACATGAGTCAGGTTGTAGTGTTTCATGGCCGTAGCGGCTAAATTGAGATTACTCTTGTTAATCGCCTCCACTTCGTTGCCCTCGTCCTCCTCGAACTGATCAAAAATTTCCTTTAACGGACCACTAGTTGGCCTTGCCTTCTCTTCAAAATCAATATTCTTAATCTCGGGCATAAATTTCACAGGCTTGTACATCAAATTATGCTCATATACCTCCCTACGCGATTCATTCCAATCTCTGAGAAGTTTTAATTTGGACCGAGTAACACAGCCAGGAGATGGGTCCGTAAAAGACTCGGACCGTCCGTCCTCGGTTTGACGTGGGAGGCCGTAGCTGAACTTGACGTTAGGGCTAACGACGTCTGCATGGTAAGCTAATGTTGTCTCAAAGCTCTTGAGGTAATCCCATTGTGTTTTCGCTTCTTCTGTTGCCTTAGGATCGAAACAGAGCTTGAAAGTGAATTGCTCTTTCGGTTTCTCCTCCCCCCTTGTCGATTCCCACACCTCCTTGTTCTCTCTCACTATCTCTCTCATTCTCTCTTTCTCTCTCAAAGAAACCCTCCTCATACTATCTATCTATCTCTCTCTCTCTAAGAAACTGCAACCTGTTATTATCGGTAGAATTAAAGAGGTTTTATAGGGCCGAGCCTTTCTATTTTTTCTGCGCATATACTCCATATATATATATATATATATGAGTTTTCCAAAACTGCATCTTATGGAATATGGAGAAGTTATATTGTATACCATTCTCCGTACACGCTTTCCTTAAAAAAAAACAAGAACAAAAACAAAACCCACGCAGGATTAATCGTTTGATGTCTACACAATTATTACCACATAAGACAGACAAAAAGTGTTACAACTATTCTTTTTCTTAAATATGACCGCCCTAAAAAAAAGAGTACACTGTTGGTGCCAGTTTTCAGCACGTTCCACATTGCTCAGGAATGTTGTCTATCTGAGGATGTCATTGAAGATTCTCCTAAGAGACGGCTAACATCGCTCAGAATGTCAACATCCTGAGGACGGAATGACGACCTGAGGACGATAAGGTGGTTTCTCTTGAAAGACGCCAGTAGCACCGTTCAGGCAGGAGTTTGGCTTGAGAGTTGGTACAGGCTCAGGACGACACAGTTCAGGACGACTACGGGCTCAGGCTGATTACGGGCTCAGGACAATTACGGGCTCAGGACAACCGTAACGGCAGGATACACCGAGTCAAGCGTGATTCTAGGAACAAGGGAAAACCCGATCAACACACGGTTTATACTTGACTGGATACTTGCTAAAAGGAAGGGAGAGATACCAGGAAACAAG
>ONZK01000487.1:23765-39158 GCA_900322385.1 Pharnaceum exiguum
GATGAGATTTTTGATAGATAAGAGTATGGGTGAGGAGAGAGAGTGGAATGTAAGAGGGGAGGAAGAAGAACGTCGTGGAATTGGGGAAGGAGATAAGGGTAATTGTTTTTTTTTTTTTTAAGAAAAAAAAGAGTTTTATAAATAAAGGGGTGTATGTAGCTATCTACTCCCAGGAGTACGATAGACGCATTCGTTTGCGGCAAATTATATCGTACACCCGTGTGTACATAGCACGGTACACCCTTCTTTGTATTTTGATAAGTAAATATTGGACTTTAATTATTTTATTTGTTTAGGGAGTAAGCTTAATATAAAGAAACGATGTAGGGTGTACCTAGCACACCGTACAGGGTGTACCATTTACAGAATCTTGGTTTGCCTTCAAAGGTTTTTTTCAAAAACGGCGAATTAAAAAAAAAACATTTCCATAAGGCCACAACTGAACGCACCCATACCTTTCAACTAGATCAACAAGTTTAGGATACAATTGTTGATCACGCAGCTCATTAACTTCAGCAACAGTAGAATCCATTGACTGCATATCGACTATGTATCTTGTGTGTAAATGGCTAACAGCTGCTTTTGTTTTCTCTAATGTTTCGGCACCGGAGCCGCGCTTTTTTTGCCTGTTAAGCAATGAAACCTTCCTTTGATACTCCATCTTCATCAGCTCACCAGCCTGTCCGCACAAAATATGCAAAATTTCAGACAAAGCCAAAGTACTATGATGCTATCATGCAATAAAACTTTGTTATCAACTCACAGGAGATAGAACCAACTGCCAAGCCTAAAACTTAAAGAAGAAAAAAATATCCTCTATTTCTAAGGAACTAATTTTTGAGGCAGAGCTTTCATAAAGACTTCTTTATAGTGAGCAGAGGCCTAGTTAGAAAGTGATTTTTTCTTTTATTGGCCAGAATAGCAGCACATCCAAATCCTTTGAAGTAATTGGAATTAGCTAATGTAGCAGCTACAAGTCATGAAAACACATGTGAATATGAGTGACGAAGTATATGCAGAACCAAATGTACCTTCACTTCTTCATACAGCTTCTTCTCCCACGCCATTAACTTATCTAAAATAGTAGCAAGTGTCTCATTGTCTTCATACTCATCCTTCCCGCTATCAGGCATGTCTTTTAAAGCCCGATTCCATGTAATAACACGCATTACTCGAGCAGCATGATCAATAGGAACTGCAATAGATATAGGGAAAATTTCTATAACCCTTGACATAGAAATTATACAGGCAAACTTACGATGTACACTAAACATGTATAAGTGCAAGCATTCAAGTGCAAACCCCTCAACAAAAGAAACAGTCCGATGTGGGAATGTAGCTTTCCTATTGATGTTAGTATTTTATTCTCTAACTTTCTACTTCTATAGTTCTATGGCAAATTTGCATCCAAGTCAGAAAATTAAGTATCTACACTGATGTATCCAATTCTGTAACAAAGAGCTGGAAGACATTTTGTTGATGGGAGTATATTAACAACAGGTGAAGAAGTAGGAATGAAACGGATATCAACTGCTAACATCACATCCACGGCTTCCACATCAGAGCAAACATTTGATCAGTTGCCTGATAAGTGCCTAAGAAGATGGAACAAAAATTGAGAAAAAGGAAAGTGCCAATTGGTATAAGGTATAAACTATGGGGTTAAATGATGTAAACATCAGGACACTGAAGAAGTAACATCAAAATCTTCACGGCAGTCACAGTGCCTATCGTACAAACTGCAAGTAACAAAAGCGTTATGCCAGAACCAAAAGCGTATGTGTACTTCAATGGGTTAAGCAGTCCATCAATGATGTTCAATTGTGATGCAGACTGATGTAAAACATACTATTTTCTCTCAAAATCAACTGAATTTTATTCAGTAATCATAAAACAACTACTGACAAACAAATGGGCAAAGACTTTATTAACTTTTAGGTATATAGTTATAGACAATGGTCATTTTAAAAGACAAGCAAATGTACAAAGATAGCCAAATGTAACAACATGTTGCTTAGGTAAACAGTACAAAGATGCATGCTGCAAACCAGTTCAAGTATATCAGGACAAGCTGATGGTGACTTGAGAATACCATCAACATCCAATTACCAATACCACCTCAGTGGTTTCCGCAACAAACACAAATGGCAGCTAATGATGCTCAGCCAAAAGAAGAGAACATTGAGTAGAAGGACCCATTTGACAGATCTGTGAGTCAATGCAAATGTCAGATATTAAAGAGGCATCAATTAAGATCTCCATGGCACATAACCTACCTAAACAACCAGTTGCAAGTATTCATGGACCACACACTCTATTCACCAGAAACCATTAGTATTATAATCACTTCTATTTGTCTTATCTAATTGTAGAACACCAACAATCAACAATGACATAGTAAGATGTTTAATCAAGGAACTTTTCTAGATGCCAAGGAGATCTTGAGTCACTATGAACTCATTTACAAACAAGCCAAACAAGCACATACACTAATTAGTACCTAACATTCACCCGGGACCACCATCAGCAAATTTGAAGTATTAATCCAATGTGTCTGCTAAGCAAAGGATAAATTATTAACTGCCAGCATCTTGACTTCAAATCTCTTAACTAACAAACTCAATTGACCACAAATACCAAAGAAACTACCACAAAGCAATATAGTAATATATATACAATTAACTCAGTTTAATAATCACCATGATCTCATAGGATCGGATCTATGTGCATAAACTCAAGATTCATGAGTGGGCCACATATGGAAATAACAAAACATAAACATAAACTTACAATTAAAATAAGGAAATCAAACACAAAGAGAGAAAGATCAAGACCTCTAGTGTCAGCATAATTGGAATGATACTGCAACTTATGAGCCTCCAACAACATAGTAACCTCTTGAGCACACTGAGAAGCCTTAAGAAAAACATCATCAATTTCCTCTAACACCTTCATCAAATTCACCTTACTACTTGCACTCACATTCAACACCTTCACACTCTCATTCTTACTAACACTAGTTCTACCAATCTCCGGCGGCGCCGTATTAGAATGCACAAAATGCCTTATCCCCTCCTCCTCTAGTAGAGGCCGCGGGGGCGTCTCCATCCCCATCCCCATTCCTCCGACTTCCGGCCTCGCCTTCTCCGGTGTTATGAACCCCATTTCCTCACCATGCCCTCCATGATGCTCATGCTCATCATCATGATCATGACCATCTTCGTCGTCGTCTTCATCATCATCATCATCCTCTTCTCCCTCCTCATCCTCCTCACCAATCTCATCCAACCCATGCCCATTCTCCTGCTGCATATAGAAATAATCCCAAGCCATACCTTTCAAATCCAACCCAGACTTATCATCCACATTACCAATCCCAACACCAACAGTCACACCACTATCAGACCTACTCAACCCTCTGACATTACCCCCCTCCTCCTCCTCACCTTCCTCATCCAAAGCACCCATACTAGCAACCCCCACCCCAGCCCCTCTTTTCGACACCGAAAACTCAGGCATTGTAACAGACCTCTGGAGGAGGGGGGAAGGGGAGAATGTGGGCAGGGGCGGGGGCGGGGGAGGGAGGGGATCAGCAGGGAGAGGGGGAGGGGGTTCAGGGACGGGGATCGCCGAGGCCCCCGGGGGAGGATGGTGGTGGGCAGCAGGAGAGAGAATGGATCCCACTGGCACTGCAGCCTCACCATGGCCATAATCACTCAGTGCTGACCCTGCATTTTTGAGTGCTATTGCATATGCTGAGTGCCCTGCTGCAAAGGCACTCCTTGCTAATAATGCCTCTTTCATTAAGATTTTCCTGTCTTTGCATCTTGTCACTGACTCTTCATTCTCTATTCTTGACTGTGCACACCCCATTTTGTTTATTTTTATTTAAAGATTTAAACTTTGCTGAAAATGAGCAGTTTTAGGATGACCCAGATAAGAAAGATTGAATCTTTGGTGAAAATAAGAGGTTTTGTGATGACCCAAGTGAGAAAGATTGAATCTTTGGTGAAAATGAGTGGTTTTGTGATGACCCAGATAAGAAAGATTGAAGCTTTTGGTAAAAATGAGTGAAAATGGTGTTTTAGGTGAAAAACAAGTTAATTTGTGAGAAAATGAGGGGTTAAAGATTCAATCTTTGGTGAAAATAAGTGGTTTTGTGATGACCCAGATGAGAAAGATTGAAACTTTCAGTGAAATGAGACAGTTTGTGGTGAAAAAATGGTGTTTTGGTGAAAAAAAAGTTAAAGTTTGGTTCTTTGGTGAGAAAATGAGGGGTTTTGTGATGACAACCCAGATGATAAAGTTGGTTGCTTTAGACAAAACAAGAGGTTTAAGGCCAAAAAGGAGAGATTTAAGGAAGACCCAGATGGGAAAATGTTGGCTGTTTGAGAAGAAAGATTGGTTCTTGGGAGAAAAGAGAGAGAATGGAGTCCAACCCAGAAGATAACACTAGATGACTGTTGGCTGTTGCTCTCCAAATGTGGTGACTTTTCTGTTGGTGCTTCACATTTGGAAGAAACTGGACACTAATAAGCATAAAATGAAAGGTTTTGTGACAAAAAGTTTTGATGTTTTAGTCAAAATTTATACTGAAAGGAAATCTGAGGATTGATTTTCCTGTTGTCACATAATAATGTTGAGGAAGAAGAGAGTGAGAGCACACTGAGTCACTGACAAGCTCTGAAAATGGTGAGACTGTTTCTGTTCTCTGTGTGAGAGAAAGAGAACTAAAGCGGTGCAAATGTGTTTCTCACGCGCTGGGAATTGTAAAGGTGTTTCTTACGCGCTTGATTAGGCTGCCATGTGTGTGGCTTGCCACGAAATTTAAAATGCCAACGTACACATTTGTTGAGGTGGTACGTCGTCGTTTGGTGGGTAAGTAAGGTGGTTAATCATGAAAATTGCATGTACGGTTGTCAAAAGTAAAACGGTAAATTTGTTTCTGTTTGTCTCGAGGAAAGAAATGTAGTACACTAGTTCCTTTTTTGACGGGAAAAAATGGCTTTGGTTTTGAAAGAGGACAAAATGGCAATGTAATAGTGTGATAATTGGTGTCATTGGTCTTATGTCTCCCTCTCCTTTTGAAAATGTCCCACCGTACTATGATGTGCTAGAAAAGCAGGAAAAAGAAAACAAGTTGGTGTACCCCTTAGGCCTGATGGCCCTATTTGAATAATTAACAGATAGTAGAAGCAGATTAAGAATTGATGTGAGAGAGAAAATGACAAAGTAAGAAAAGAGCAGATTAAATAGTAGATTGATGTGAGAGAGAAAAAGACAAGATATGCTAAAAAAAAAGCAAATTGGGCGATTTGTCAAACAGGGTAATTTTATGCCTCTCCAATCAATTATGATTAGTATTGCTTCTTTTCAAAATAAACAAAAATATTGCTTTCAGGAAAGAAATGAAAAGAAAGAAACACAAACTATCATGGATTCATGGTCAAGTTTGACAATTAGGAGAGACTATTATGTCTATCAAGTTTTGCTTGAACGCCTCCGACATAAGTGGTAGACTAGTATGGGTTCGAACCCCACTTAAGAGCATTTGGGAGACTACTCTACAATGATTAGACCTTATAATTAATAATTAAGTCAGAGATTGGATGAACTTTTTTACCTTTGAAAAAAATTAAGGGACACAGAAATTAGATTGTATTGGTACATTAGACTAGCAAATAACAAATAGCAGTTTCTGAATAAGTGTTTATTGTACTAGTAGACAATAGTAGATTGATATGTGAAACAATATTTTGAAAATTTTATTTCCTATAGCATTTTAAGTGTAGCCAATTCAACTAATATACTGATTTAATATTATACATTTCAAACAAGCAATTTGGACCCGTCAAACATGATATCAAAACCGATACCTGTGAAAGACATGTACTTATTACTAATATGGAACGCTTCATAGAATTATGAAGAATTGTATCATTATCCATAATGTTGGCCATTCTATTTGGATCATTCCACACACAACCAAAGATAAGAAAGGATTCTTCAAGATTTTGAGGACCTAGAAGGGATGATAATCCGAAAAGAGGATGACTCCAAGACTATTTGTTCGCTGGAATCAAAAGTCAAAATTTTGATTGATAGAGATCCCTTCAAAATTTCATTTCAGAAATGGCTCAGACAGACCTGGTGATTTTTCAAGAACAAATATAAGGCTCCTGAAAGTACGACTTGGATCTGGAATCTTCCAATGCTCACGATTTCGATAGCGACACAAGTGATGTGGAGGAGATATCTCAGGAAAAAAATATTGTCCATTTTTGTTAACTGACCTCAAATCTCCAATTTCAATAGTTCGGAAGTCATGATTCAATAGTTATTTTCTATACATTGCAAATATCAAGCTCAACAACTTAACCTTTCTTTATGTTATTATGTTACGAACATTATATGGTACTAGTTATGTAACTAGGGTAGCTATAAGCTTGATTATTTGCATTGACAGTAATGTAGGGATTATAACGTATATATGCTCAATCGATTAAATATCGATAAATCAATTAAACCAAATTTATACAAGTAAAAGTAGTACAAAAATTCAATGTGAAAAAAAGAGTATCATGAGAAAATCTACTTGACATAGAGAGTCACATTTAACATTATTGATACTAATATATTGTACTCATACTTTAAACTCACAAACAAGAAAACATGTCAAAGGGTAGTGTTATTTATTTATTTGTAAGGTGATGAGAGTTGCGGTATGAGCTAAAGTCTATTTATGTGAATGATATTTACATGCATTATGGATATTTTCAATGATGAAATTTTTAAATTAGGAAATTTAGTGCGTCTAATAAGGACAAAACAAGTTTCTGTTTTCCAAATATATTCGGGATTTTTTTTCTTTTTTTGTTCTTTACTGGCACTATTCGCGAGAAACTATCCACGCGGTACTATATTAACACTTCAGGAATATAATTATCTTCTTTGTTTCATTATTGTAATTTCTAGAATATCTTTGGAGGAATAATTCCTTAGTAGAATTATGAATATTATAGCCTATTTAAAGGCATTAGATAGGTCTGTTAGAGATTTATGTATGTCACAAAGAGAGAGAATTTATTATGAATGAGAAAGAATATTCAAAGAGTTTTTTCGAAATCTTGAGTGCGTCTCTCAAACCAAGAGATTTATGAGAAACAAAGTCAAGAATTTCACCCCTTACTATTAAGTATTAACCATGTAAAGGGGTCTGCTTGTCTCTCTTAGTTCTTAACTATCTAACTAAGTTCATTTCCCTATTATTTTTGTTCTATATAAAATAAGCTTAAATTACGCTCCATATTTTCATCAAACACTTAAAAAGATTTTTATAATATATGCAGATGAAAAGAGTTGAATTTTCACAAATCATTTCATATAGGTACAAGTAAACTGGCCACAACTAAATCCAACAAGTACACATCTTGAAAGTTGAAACTATAGAAATGCATGGATACATAAATTCTCTCGTGAACATATATCTGTACAACGCCTAAATGAAACACAATTCAAGCAAACCAATAGTTGTAGATGATCACTAAGAGGAAGTGACACAGTACATAGACACGCTTCCATAAGAGGGATAAGATAATCGAACTAGGGACATATACTCTGGCGGTCGTAGTGGACCTAAATCGTAACCACTATGTTAAGAATTCATTAGTATATATAATATATCCATACGTTTCATCGCAAAACTTATTTTCTCCGTTTCTTTTCAATGTTACGCTATTCTACTTTGGTTCAATTTTTTTGTTGTTCCACTTTATATTTTGAGTATGATTTTTTTTGTAACATACCCATTTTACCCCTCGTCTTTCTCCCTAACTATATATCCCTAATTCACACTCTTCCTCATTTTCCCAACTAATTTTCATTTTTACCCCTTCAAAATCTTCCTTTTCTTAATCTTTGCGCCATTTTTCAGAGTAGAACAATAAACAGAAACATATGTGCAGGGGTATCTATATTTTTTTTGAATAGCAAAAGAAAGTTATTCAAATTCTTATTTAGACCGCAATAATGGAATTATCGCATTAACATCTTTTTATCTCGCATGTTAATAGTTCATTCTTTTAAATAATTTTTTTTTCTTGAATTAGAATATGTAATTTCTATAACAAATTGTGACTTGCTAGGAGGGATTTCTATGATTATCATTTTTCTTTTGTGATCCTCTAAACCCCAATTAAAAAAGTGAGTAGTCATGTTGATTGTTGACTCATTTTGAAATACATGTAAAGCTTTTCTCTTGAAGTCCACACTAATCCCTTAAAAAATAGAAAAAGACCACATTAATCCCCAATTTCAAACTAATCACCTCTCTCTCACACTCTCACTGACACACTGTTGCATTAGTCTTTCTGGAAGACATACATTAGTCATATGGGCGGTCTTTCACACATTCAAACATTTCTCCACACTTCAAACTCAAAACAAACTAACAAACTCACAAACACTGTAAATTAGGGTTCTTTAAAAAAAAAAAAACAAACCCAAGTTCCAAATTCAATCATGGATCGAAATCGCATTGATCAGGTCCTTTCTCTCTCCCCTCCTCTCCATTCTTGTCCTTTCTTTAATTATCCTGTTATTAGTATTACTTTATGCTTTATTAACAATTTGGTAATTTCTTTGTGTATTATTATTATTCTGATTTAATTGGAAGTGGGTGTGAAGGGAAAACTAAAAAGATTGTGTCTTTATGTTAGAATTAATCAAAAGATGATATTTTGGAGTTGAATTTAAAATACCCATTTCTTGTTTTTTGAGAATTTGTTGAAAATGGGTGGTTTTGGACTAATTTGAATTACAAGAATTAAGGAAAATGGAAAAAGAATGTTTCTTGTTGTGTTTTTGGGTTGAATTGAAAATACCCAGATTTTACTTTCTCTGAATTTGCTGAAAATGGGTAGCTGTCATTCTGTTTAAGAATTTTTGAAGTGCTTATGGAAGAAAGAATGAAAAAAGAACATTTCTTGATGTGAGAAATACTGAATTGAAGCAAAAGTTTTATTCTTTTTAGTGAAATTTTGAAAGACCCACATATTTGACGAGTTTTTATATCTGCTGAAAATGGGTTGGTGTTTTTTTTTTGTTTATGGACAGTTTTTTCCTGCCAAGAAAAAGAGGGCATCGTCGCCAAAAACCTCGAAAGGTTCATCTCCAGGGACTAAAGGGTCATTGGAGAGCTTTTTGGTGAGTTCACAGAATGATGGTTTATCAGGTGGGCAAGGTGTTGCTAAGAGGAATTTAGGTCTAGAAATTGATTTGTCCTCTAAGCATGAAAAGGAAGAGACCCTTTTGGCGTATGATGGAAAATCTAGGGTTTTGGATTCGTCTGGCGCGATTGCTGGTCAAGTGTCCGGGGTTTGTGATGTTGGAGTTAGAGCTGATGGCAGTGATGGTTTGGGCCTGTATCGTGGTCCCGAGAAATCAGAACTCAAGGAGCCTGCACGAGACATTCTGTCGATGTATTTGAGGTAAAGTTTTGCTCTTTTGATGTGGCCATTTCAGTTTTGTTGAATATTGGTGTCAGAAAGTTAGCTTGTCCTAGTATATGGGGCATACAGTTTTGGGATAGACGGAGTGGCTTTTGTTTTCTACTTTTTAATCCTGAATATGTTACAGGGGTCTCCGGTCAAGTTCACTTCCAGAGAATACATCAAATGATCATAAGAGACATGGTAGTCCATCACTGTGCCTGGATGAAGACAAGAAATCCAAGAAAAGACACTGCATTCGTGATCCAGGAATCTCACAGCCTGATCCTGAAACCCCTACTTGTGCTGAAAGGAGTGCTGATCTCACGCCATGTGCCGCTTCCTTGCAACAAACAGGAGCTGTTTTTGGCTCTTCAATAGAAGTAAGGTTTATTTCAAGTGGTGACATCAAATGTGGAGCTTGAATTATCAGTCTATTGAAGTTTTGGTTGTCTGCTTTCATTGACAGGTTGGTTGTGGCAACCATTTCGTGGAGCAAAAAGCTAGCTTGAGGAAGTGCACTCAGGCCACTGATGTGACTTCAAAGTTAATTGATGTTTCTACTCCTGCTGCATCACGCAGAAATTCCAGTGCACATGAAACACCCGTTTCAACTCGTGGAAGCTCTTTGTTTTCACCTGGAGAAGAGTTTTGGAATGAGGCGATCCAAGTAGTTGATGGATTGTTTGCTCAAACTGATAATGGCCTTGTTCAGGTGGGAGAGGGTATAACAGAGATACAGAATGGCGGCCCCCCAAGTAACTTCTGTAAAGGGGGTAACAAATTGGATAAACCAGTTCCTGATGGTAATAGCTGTTTCAAGCAGACAGATTTGAATTCTTTCTTGCCAGAGAAACATATAAAAAGCATGAAAAAGGTAGCCTCTCCATTGCGTGCCAAACATTTTGACTTCTCGTGCGAAGAAAATAACGTAGGTGAGATCATGCCAGAACGTCCTTTGTCAGACAGCAGCGACCATAGGGACAACTCCAAACAGTCAATACATGGTTCTGCAGACCACAAGGGGCCACCTACAGAGAATGCTGTACAATATGGTGCCAAAGTTCAATCACATGAAGGAACGCGTAAATTATCAGAATTCACTTCAGTGGCCAAAACTGAAAAGAAAAGTTTCAATTGGATAAAGAAGGAAAGTGACAATATGACTCCTGATTCATCATGTAGAAAAGATACGAATTTGGTCTCTGCTAGTTTTGCTGATGGAGGCAGCAGTCCTTCAAGTTCTATGCCACAGGAAAAACAGTTAGACCTATGCAACTGGCTGCCCCCAGCTATATGTGACATTTACAGAAGGAAAGGAATTGTGAAGCTCTATCCTTGGCAGGTGATTTTGCTTTATGTTTTAATGTTGATTATCATGTCCAGAAGCAGCTCATCTTAGGCTTCAGTACTTATATGTTCTACAAGTTGAAGGCTGCAATCTGCTGTAGCCTCTTCTTCTAATTCCTCATCCCCCCTTTTTTGTGCGCATGAGTATTATGTCGTAGGGAGCAGTGTTTAGAGTTGGACCATGTGATCGTTCTTGTCTGTTCAGGGAACCATGATGCTGTATTATATTTTAGTGAAGGGAAAAATTGTATCAATGAAGTTCCAGTACTCCAGTAGTACAGATCTCTGAGGATGAAAATCCTTGTATAGGTTACAACTTACAAGTTATTAAAATTGCCCTGAAAAAGGATTATTGCCTTTTATTATTTCCTCCCACCCTTAACTCTTTTGATAGCAGATTCATGATTCTTTAGAAGCATTTATCATCTGAAAACTATGTTTTATTGGCTTCCTCCCCTGTTATATGCACTTATAGATGGTTCCTTTCCTGTTCTTTACAGGTTGACTGTCTTCAAGTTGATGGAGTTCTGCAAAAGAGAAATCTTGTGTATTGTGCTTCAACAAGGTAAACATTTGCCTTTTTCTTTTTCCTCTTTTCTAATTGTTACTTCTGTGCTGGCAGTGAATTTATGTGCCTTTTTTTTGCATAACTATTTTTTGTAATTTGTTGTGTCCAATATCAAATGGAAAATGGTGAGCAGTGAGCCAGCCCCAGCACTTTAAACTGCGGGGTGGGGCATATACTTTCCTCCTATTATTTCAATGTTAGCTGTCTGTCTGGGTCTGTGATGTCTTCGAGAATACCAATATTCAAGCCTTCAGGTGTCCAATCTGCTAGATATAGCTTCGTAAATAGCTTGAAAATAAATTCATGATGTATGTCCTCTTTTTAACCTACTAGGCAGTTTTATAACGATATACCGATATTTATTCGTCTGTTTCCTCATTTTTTGAAATTCTTATATTTTTGATGCGTCATTGTGAACTTTTCACTTCCTTTTCTCTTATTCCTCCAGTGATGTACTTACTCTTTCTTTCTATAGAATAATTATATAAAATATTTCTTCATGCTGTAGGGGATGTTATGAAAATAGTGATTTTGTTAATGGTTGGATTTTAGTATCAAATAGTATGAGCACTTTTACATATGCTAATATTATCTAGTTTTTTTGCAACAGTGCTGGCAAAAGTTTTGTTGCTGAAATCTTGATGCTACGACGTGTCATACAGACTGGCAAAATGGCTCTGCTTGTGCTCCCATATGTATCAATATGTGTTGAAAAGGTTGTTTATTCACTCTTTCTTGTTTCTGAGCCCGTGTCCGTCAGATTTTGAGAGTCCTTTCAGTTGGCAATTGAGGCTGGTACTTTTTACAGGCAGAGCATCTGGAGAATCTTCTTGAGCCCCTTGGTAATCATGTCCGCAGTTATTATGGAAACCAAGGAGGTGGGACACTTCCAAAAGATACATCTGTAGCTGTGTGTACTATAGAGAAGGCCAACTCTTTAATTAACCGGTTGTTGGAAGAGGACCGGTTGTCAGAAGTGGGAATCATTGTGATTGATGAATTGCATATGGTAAGTACTATGATGATCCATGCAACATTATGACTAGTGAGCTGCATAATTCTTGAATGAATTGACCTAGGTAGCTAATGGTGTTCTGTTGCTAGGTTGCTGATCCCAGTAGGGGTTATCTTTTGGAGCTTCTGTTGACAAAACTTCGTTATGCAAGTGGTGAAGGGAATGGTGAATTTTCTAGTGGAGAGAGTTCGGGCACGAGTAGTGGCAAGGGTGATGTGGCTCATGGTCTACAAATTGTTGGAATGAGTGCTACAATGCCCAATGTGGCAGCTGTTGCCGACTGGCTTCATGTAAGTTGAATATATTGACAATTTCGTTTCCCTTTAGGAGAAGTTGAATATATTGATCAAACCTATTGATGATTTTCTTATCAGTCAGTCACCCGGCTTTCCATTTCTATCATGATTTTTTTCCCTTGCAGGCTGCGTTGTACCAAACTGAGTTTCGACCAGTACCTCTAGAGGAATTTATCAAAGTGGGCACTAATATCTATGACAAAAAGATGGAACTTGTTAGGACGATTCCAAAAGCAGCAGATCTTAGCGGTAAAGATCCAGATCATGTCGTAGAACTATGCAATGAGGTGTGTACTCCTAGTCTTGGTAGCTATCACGCCTATCAGATCATGTACTGTGGCGACAAATGAAACCTTATGTGGAAGCTTTTTGTAGGTTGTTCAAGATGGTCACTCTGTGCTTATTTTTTGTCCAACCCGAAAGGGTTGCGAATCCACGGCTAAGCATATTTCTAAATATATCAAGAAATTCTCTGCGAAAATGCAAGATGAACAAAGCGAATTCTCAGATATTCTCTCAGCCATTGATTCCTTGCAGAAATGCCCTGTGGGGCTTGATCCAGTTTTAGCAGAAACACTTCCTTCCGGGGTCGCTTATCACCATGCTGGCCTCACGGTATGTATGCCAAAGTGTCTTTGGGTATCTATTTTAAAGTGAATATGATTATATTCTTATTCTTTTGTTTTGAATTTGTTCTTGCATTATAATGGGGATGTCATTCTGGGATTTGCCCGCAGATTGTCGAATGACTCCTTGGGTTTCTTACATAGCTCTAAATCTCCTTGCGACAGGTGGAGGAAAGGGAAGTTGTTGAAACCTGTTACCGTAAAGGATTAGTGCGCGTCCTTGCTGCTACTTCTACCCTGGCTGCTGGTGTTAATTTGCCTGCTAGAAGAGTTATATTTCGGCAACCCAAAATTGGTCGTGATTATATTGATGGGACAAGATATAAACAGATGGCTGGAAGGGCTGGCCGTACAGGAATTGATGATAAAGGAGAAAGTGTACGATTTCGTGTTCTTCGCTATAGCTCTATAGTCTCTATCCCCTACTGTTAGTCCTCCATAAATAACAAGGCTTGACAGCGTGAAGACTTGACTGCTTGAGGTTTATATTGTTCATATGTTTGTACGAGGATCCATATTTATAGCAATAGTTTTGTTGTCCATGCTAACACTACTATCCTTCTTTTCATTTCTTTTTTCATTAAGGACAAAAAGGCTGCCTCATTTTAATTTGCATTAGCTTTCCTTATTTTTTGTGTTTTGTGAGAGGACGAGTTTTTGAGCCTTCAGATTTCACATCAATGTGTGCTGTCGTCATGATGTTGTTGTTTGGCATGGAATCTTTCTGTTAGATTGTCTGAATGAATTATGATCTTTGCTGACACAGGTGCTTATCTGCAGACCTGAAGAAGCTAAACGTATAAAGGCTCTTCTAAATGACACTTGCCCACCATTGCAGTCTTGTCTTTCTGAAGATAAAAACGGGATGACTCATGCCATTTTGGAAGTTGTAACTGGTGGGATTGTTCAAACTGCTAATGATATTCATCGATATGTTAGGTGCACGCTCCTCAATTCTACTAAACCATTTGAAGATGTGGTAAAGTCAGCACAGGATTCTCTCAAGTGGCTATGTCACAGGAAGTTCCTTGAGTGGAATGATGAGACCAAGTTGTACAGTTCCACCCCTCTGGGACGGGCAGCCTTTGCCAGCTCTCTCTCTCCTGAAGAGTCACTAGTAAGTACGCTGATTGCCTGAGGTTCCATTGTCTTTTCATTGGCTATTATCACATTTTCCAACTTACATCAAGAAAATGTAGTCGTTTGTATACTAGTTAAAATTGACAACCTTCTGACATAAAGGAGCTAGTTCATTACTGCCTTACTGATATTTTGATGCTCTCTCAGGGTTACAATGTCCCTGTTGGCATAACTCTTTGCATTTTCTGACTAGCAGCCATGTCAAGTTTGATATGCTGTTCCTTTTATCTTTCTCTTTGTCACCAAGGGTTCTATTTACTGCAGATTGTTCTTGATGATCTTTCACGAGCAAGAGAAGGATTTGTGTTGGCATCTGATTTGCATCTGGTTTACTTGTCCACTCCTATCAATGTTGAGGTTGAACCTGACTGGGAATTATTTTACGGAAGATTTATGGAACTATCCTCAACCGATCAGGTACCTTAAATACTGCAACACAGATTGAGGCATTTATCTATGCACAATCTTAAAAACAGTTGTCAATTTGTCTACTGTCTATGTTGCTAGAATCTTAATTTCAGGATGCGAGTTCTTGTTATCTTGGTTTGACTTTCTGAAATTTCAAGTGCTGCCTTTTAAAGTTATTTACATAATGAATAGGTTATTTACATAACAAATATATATTTTCTATCAAAAAAAAAAAATACATAACAAATATATAACATCTTATGTTTCCTTTTAAAGTTGCATAGCCCTACTACAATCTTCTTAGTGGTTTCGTAGCCCTTTCTTTGTCTTAAATTTTTAGCTGGCATGGCACATCACTGGCTGTTTCAGGAGATAACTTATCTATGCTGTTCAAATTGCCAATGATATGCATCGTTATGTCTTAGGCGCACGCTCCTCGATTCTACTAAACCATTTGTAGATGTGGTAAAATCAGCACAGGGTTCTCTCAAGTGGCTATGTC